>JAOYMR010000003.1:6851823-6862097 GCA_025802075.1 Tenebrosternarchus preto
CCCCCCCCCCCCCCCCCCCCCCCCCCCCCCCCCCCCCCCCCCCCCCCGCCCCCCCCCCCCCGCCCCCCCCCCCCCCCGCCCCCCCCCCCCCCCCCCCCCCCCCCCCCCCCCCCCCCGTTGGTGCATGTGGGTATGTGTTGGGGGTGGTGTTTGTGCATGTGTGTGTATGTGTGTGTGTGTGTGTTTCACTGTAAGATGTAATTGTTTCAACAGATAATGACTGCAGCTGTTTCCAGTGCCTTCCCTAGGGAGAACATGGGGTGTTTTGGAGTGTGAATGTATTTCAGGAGTGTTCTCTTGGGGTGCACTGCTTGGTTCAGGGTTTCTCAACTCACTCCACCTGGTCCACAGTGCACATTTTTCAAAACACCTAAACCAGTTCTTCAATAACACTGAATACCTGATCGAGGCTTTTCTGAAACCTATGGCAGAGCAGTAATGTGTGTCCTTGGGACTGGACTGAGAAACACTTGGTTAGTCTGTGTTATGTGGCTTCGTCCAGAAAGCTCCATTCTGTAAGATATGACCATGACATGAAGATCTGTAAGATATGACCATGATACCACTGTGACATTGACTTCTGGTCACCTCTGCTCTAAAGGATTTTTAGGTGTGATATCTGTAATCTATAGAGTTTGGACACATTTCTTCTTTAAGATAATTATTTTGTTATACCACTTACAAATACACCAACAACTGGCCCTTTCTGTCACACAGACACTCAAACACACACACACACACACACACACACACACAGACATACACCTCTTTATGATAGACTGATCTCATACTGTTCAAACCTGGAATAATAATCTATTTGGATATGAGGATCAAAAATATTTCTGGTTCCTTCCGTTCCTGTGTCTCTCCTTCTCTCTCCCCTATTCCTCTTGACTTATCTCACTTTCTCTCTCTGCTTCTCTCCGTCTATCAATCTTTCTCTCCAACACTCTCTCTCTGTACATTTGCAGCTGTGCGCCCAGGTGTTGTTATTTCTGTGTATGAACACGGCCGGGGTGTTTATCAGTTACCTGGCAGACCGAGCGCAGCGCCAGGCCTTCCTGGAGACACGGCGGTGCATCGAGGCTCGGCTCCGCCTGGAGACAGAGAACCAGAGACAGGTGTGTGTGTGTGTGTGTATGTGTGTTAGCAGTTTGGTGAGCTCCATAGCAATGAAAATATAATTGTGTGTGTGTGTGTGTCATAATAGTATGGTGTAGAACATAATGGTGTGTGTGTGTGTGTGCATGTGTATATGTACAGTCAAATGCATATGTATCTATATGAAGTATAGGTATAATGATTGGCTGATATTTCTCAAACCAAAAAAGTGTAATAGAGATTATCATGCCAACACACCCTCAAGGAAAAAAAAACATTCATACACACATACACACACATATTTTGGCAGCAGCACAGGCTTCACTTGACAGGCAAATGAAACCCCTTTCAACAAACAGCCCAAGAGTTGTGTTAGATTTTCCTCAGTACTCTCCTCTCACTGTCTCTTATAAGACTGCCCTTCTCATAAATTCCTGAAAGAGGGATGATGTAGAAAGATTGTGTGTGTGTGTGTGCTTATGTGTTTGTAAAAGATGGGTGTGTCTGTGTCTGAGAGAGAATAAAAGACAGAGAGACAGAGATGTATCACTCCCCAGAAAGAAAAGACTAGTGTGCATTTCTAGAGGATATTTTATCAATAGGAATTTTACTATGTGTTATGTACATTACTAGTATATGTTCATGGGTTTTTGTGAAGCTTTATTGCATTTTGTAAGACCATACACAAACACATTATTAGAAGTTATAACATTGGTCAGATTACTGTGTTCATGATGTTAATTTGTGAAGGATTCTGACTATAATTCAACACAAAAGCCAAAAAATATATTAACACACATATAAATACACAGACATGTGTTAAATGTGTTAATACTAAAATATTAACACACATATAAATACACAGACGTGTTGTGCATGTGTAGTGTGGTTATGTTGTCCACACAATACTATTTCAGACATAATTATTGTTAAATTATCTGGGCCTTTTAACCTTAGAGAGAGGAATTAATTGTGTTGTAGACTATTTATTTATTTATTTATTTTTTCGAGTTTTGTGTGTGTGTGTGTGTGTATATGTGCCCTTGACACACTTTACGCAAATTAAATTTATCATGCCTATATGTGTAGCCCTTGCCAAATTATATAACTACAGCATAATATATGATGTGGGTGTGTGTGCAGGCTTTTTAGATATGTGCATTTGAAAGATAAAGTCTTTTGAACTACATCACCCACGTTGCCCCTCTGCCAGGAACGGCTAGTGTTGTCAGTGCTACCTCGGTTCGTGGTGCTGGAGATGATTAACGACATGACTAATGTGGAAGATGAGAACCTGCAGCACCAGTTTCACCGCATCTACATCCACCGCTATGAGAACGTCAGGTAACTAGCAATGGGTCACCATGTTGGCTCCAACAGCAGATAAACACACATTATACACACACACACACGCTCAGACATGCACACAATCATTTGAAAGTACACTGCTTCTTTGAAATGCCTCTATATTATGTAGCTATGTCCCACTTTGTCCAAAGATGATTTCAGTGTTTATTTGCTTTGGCGGCAGGCACCCTGTTGCCTTCATCTGACTGTCAGAAACAGACTTGTCAGCTGTTATCATACTAGAGCAGGAAGAGTGAGAGAAAGAGAGAGAGAAAGAGTGAAAGAATGAGAGAGTGAGAGAATGAGAGAGAGAAAGAGAGGACGAGAGAAAGAGTGAGAGAATGACAGAGAGAAAGAATGAGGGAATGAGAGAGAAAGAGAGAGAGAGAGAGAGAAAGAGAGAGAGAGAAAATGACAGAGTGAGAGGTGTGAAGGCAGAATTAATAAACACATACATAAAGAGGGGGCACTTACATCTCTGAGAAGAGGAAAGGAAAGAAGAGGCCAAAATATTTGGAATTTATAGAATCAGTAAATTAATTTTTGTCACTTATTCAGCATTCCAGTGGGTTGGACAATCAGACCCTTCACAAATCCACACCAAACTGTGTTTGTACAGAGCCATTAAGAGGAAAGCAAACTGATATGTGTGTGTGTGTGTGTGTGTCCTGCAGTATTCTCTTTGCTGACGTGAAAGGCTTCACTAACCTGTCCACGACCTTGTCGGCTCAGGAACTGGTCCGAATGCTCAACGAGCTCTTCGCCCGCTTCGATCGGCTCGCCCATGTGAGAGAGTGCAAATAACACACACTCACACACACATACACACACACACAGACACGCACACACATATACACACAGACACGCACGCTCATGCATGCACGCACACACACACACACACACACACACACACACACACACACACACACACTGTAATGTGACATGATGCAACATGACCTTAACAGTGTTAGCAGGGTCTTATACAAGATGAATGCTGCTGACTCCATCAGTTTGTCTCCTGTGTGTGTGTGTGTGTGTGTGTGTGTGTGTGTGTGTGTGTGTGTATCACTAAGCCTAGTCCACTAAACATTTCCCATCACTCACAGACATGATGCCCCTCATACATGTAAATGTGAATTACATAAAGGTTACAGAAAACATTCTCCAATAAAATAATTTACAAAATGCTCATTAAGCATGAATATAATTAGACCAACATTTGCAAAAATACACAAAACAGACACACACACAAACACCCATCAGGCTCTGTAAACCAAGGCCAGCATGGGTCTGTGGAGTGCTCAGGCCGTGGGTCTATGCAGTGCTCAGGGTCTATGGAGTGCTCAGGGTCTATGGAGTGCTCAGGTCGTGAGTCTATGGAGTGCTCAGGGTCTATGGAGTGCTCAGGGTCTACGGAGTGCTCAGGGTCTATGGAGTGCTCGGGCCGTGGCAAAGCCATGTGTGAAGAAGACTCCTCTCTCACCACAGAACGACAGCCTTTCAAGCTGAGCTAACTAAACACCTCACAGTCGCCACAGGAGAAAGCCATATTTCAAACACGTTTTTGAGAGAAACCCAGTTAACCTTCATGGTTAAATACTTGCAGAATAAAAAAGGGCAGCCTTCAGATGTATAATTTATATGTAAATAAATGTTTCTTTTATAGCATGTCCACGCCTACAGACACATAAATGTGCTTAGATTGTGCACCTGTTGCACCCACTTGTGGAGTAGGAGGACAACACTCATATTCATGAGAATGCAAAATAGTAACATCTAACCAACCAAGAGCTGGTTCACAGATGCATAAAACAGATATTCAAATGTGGTGCATTTCTCTAATATGACAGTCATGTGATCAGAAACTGTGTCATCTGCATGTGTGTGAAGCCACACATCAAGAAATGCTGGCTCTGGTCATACATGCCTATCTGTGTCTATGTATCTGGGTGTGTAGAGAGTCTTATTCTCATGATTTAGCTGCATTTCAGGGTTTCTGTTAAGCAGATGTGGTTTGTAATATATGGCCTTTTTAACAATCAGTGTGTTTCTTGGTCCAAAGCCAGCTAACAACAAGATTAGCTGAAACAGACCAGTCCTCGTAGTGAGAATTCTGTTTCAGCGTGGTCTAGTGAGGGCGGACTCAAAGCCGGTGTCAGCTGCAGGCGCACTTACACGGGACTGAAAGAACCTCCATTTGATATTTATGGTATCGTTTTGTCACCAGTGCTCAGGCTCAGTACTGCAGTGGGAGAAGGCAGCCAAGTGCCAGACCAGACGTCCTCCAGAACATTATGTTCAAAACTGCATATTCGTGTGCAGGAAGGAGAACAAACCTGCCACTCAAACTTACGAGGCATATGGTTCTGGTCTGGTCTGGTCTGGTCTGGTCTGGCTGGACCGGTTTATTTCAGAAAAGTAGTGGCCTTGAACTTGAAAATGGAAAACAGTCTACTGAAAAATGACATTAGCTTTAGCATGGTTTTTGAATCCTTTGGCAAAAGGGTCTGTCTTGTGGTGAGAGTCCCTTGGTGAAACCTGGCATATTCCAGCCTAGGACGTATCATCACAGTTAATGTCCCTGTTAATACTGATCAACTTGAAATTCCTCCAAGGCTGAGTGGCTGACCTTGCTGGGGCTGAGATGATAATGAGTGTCTGAAACACAAGTGGTTACCCTGAATGGACTTAGGTCTGTTTAACAGAGTATTCTACTTGACATGCTCCAGTAACAACCAGGTATCTCTAACAGTCAGATTTTAGAAACCTGTTGACAAATGTAGATTCTATCTACTAATTACTATTACAAATTCTATTAATAAAGAGATGAAAGCTCACTGTACTGCTTACAGTTCATCTAACTGAGAAGCACTTCACAAAGGACCCAGTGGCTAATAGAAAACTCAATGTGCTCCTTTATTAGCCTGTAGCATTTAGCATTAGCAGCTGAAGCATGCTATTATGACTCAGTGTGGCTAATTGTGGCAGCGTGTGGTGTTTAGCAGTGATGAGCAGTGCTAACAGACATCATGGTCCTTTGTTTCGATGCTGTTTACCAAGTCGTGAGAGCATGTATACACAGCGACAGGCATGGGTAATGGACACTAGAGCAATTAAGTCAGACTGTCATTAATGCTCTATCTGGGCTCTACATCGCAGTCTGTCATGCTGAGAACACTACCGTACCTTTTATGGCACTTGACTCTCAGACGGTAGAGAGAGAGAATGTTGTTGGTTTTACATGGTGTTATTTGCTTCAGTTTGAAGTTAAAATCTTAATGGTAAAATTTTACCTTTCTCTCTTTCTCTCTCTCTCTCATTCAGGAGCATCACTGCTTAAGGATAAAGATTCTAGGTGACTGTTATTACTGCGTATCGGGGCTTCCTGAACCCAGACCAGACCACGCCCACTGCTGTGTGGAGATGGGTCTCAGCATGATCAAAACCATCAGGTAAAATGTCAGACTAACAAGCAAACAGCAACCGAACATGGAACTCCACGATAACGTCCTAACGGCTTTCTAAGGGCTACTGCAGTATCTCAATGCGGTAACCCTCTCTGTATCAAGATAGCGTCTCACAGTAATCGAACGAGTGCCTCAAATGCAGTGTGTCAGTGATGGTTTCAGAGACCTGACACACAGAGGAGGGACAAGGAAGAATAAAAGAGGAAACAGAGACAGGAGAGAACCATTAGAGTAGTGCTAATTATTTATAGAGGTTGGATGTTGGATGAGAGGCACTACAGATGCAGGTGAGGAGGGGTGTGTTGAGGTAAAGTTCAGTGTTTGGGTAACAAAGGTAAGGTTTCGTCAAGGTTTCGAACACACCACTCACACATGTCATACCAGCATCATATACAGTTCTTGTGTAATAACCAGTAAATCATTTTAATTAATGATAAACAAAACGTACACTTATAGCGTACACTTATATTAGCTTGTTGTCCAAAGAACCAGAGTCGAGAGCACGAATCCATGCATTTATACTTCACATCTGTCGTCAGTGACGTCTGTGTGTGTTCATGTGTTGGTGAACGTAGATATGTGCGCTCACGTACGAAGCATGACATCGATATGCGTATTGGGATTCACTCGGGGTCGGTGCTGTGTGGGGTTCTGGGACTGAGGAAGTGGCAGTTTGATGTCTGGTCCTGGGATGTCGACATTGCCAACAAACTGGAGTCTGGCGGCATTCCTGGGTGAGACACACCCACACAAGCTTAATATTTCAGGCTTCATTGAGTTTTGTTTATTTTTAAGTTTATTTCTCTGTCTGTTGAATTTTTACAGGTATAATGGACTGTATGAAGCTTGTTGTTAACAGCACTTCCCAACTTTGCTGATCTAGTTTAAAAGGTTTAGTGTTTGTGTTAATGGAAGGTTTGTTGTATTTTGCTGATGCTACCTGCCGCAGACGGATCCACATCTCCAAAGCGGCTCTTGACTGTCTGAACGGAGACTACGAAGTTGAGGCAGGCCACGGAAAGGACCGGAACGATTTCTTGCGAAGACACAACATCGAGACCTTCCTGATAAAACAGCCAGAGGAGAGCCTCCTCTCCCTGCCTGAGGACATCATGAAGGAAGCCTCCAACCAATCAGATCACAGAGCATCTACCACCACATTTACAGAAGGCACCTGGAGTCCAGAACTGCCATTCCACAATATCGTGGGCAAGCAGAACGTGAGTCTCACACACAGACATACACACACACACACACACACACACACACACACACACACACACACACACTCCTCCACTATTCCAAGTGTTGTTTAAAATGTTTAAAAGCTTAAAATAAGACACACATTTATTAAAATAAGACACACTTTCATTAATTTTATTTTGTAAATGTACTCAAAGACATCATGACCTTTAGGTGATTATCTGGTTACTGTGCAATACTGTTCATTGTGCTGTAAAATTATTCAACGTAATTTGAACTTATTTTTTATGCATTAAAAATTTTATGTTATTGTTTTTTGTTGTTCCCCTCAAACAGAATCTCACATTTTAGTTATGGGGACAGATTAGGATGGGGACAGATTAGGATGAGGACAGATTAGGATGGGGACAGATTGAAATTGTTTCTAAAACAATTCAGACATTTGTCATCTACTTGAATTAATTAGTTATTTGATTCCATTTAATTAATTTATGAGTCATAAGTCAAAGTAAAGTGCCAGAAGGGTCTGAGCATTGCTGTATGAACGTGACCATGTGCTACTAGGTACAAGAGGAACGTTAGAAGGAAGCTCAAATGATTTCTGATAGAAAAAGCACAAACACTTGTTATGATTCTTTAACGTGAAAGCAAATAGATACTTTTTGACCTTATTTGTAAAATCATGTTGCCATAAATGCTTTTGAAAAGTTTTTTGAGTGGTTTTTAGCCCAGTCTGCTTAAAGGTCAGAAGTCATTTTTAATATATTTAAAGTTCCAATGATGTAAAAGAATAGAAAATAAAAACCACCGGCTTTAATATAACAATATAAATTAAACAATGTTAAATAAAAACCACCAGGCTTTAATATAACAATATAAATTAAACAATGTTAAATAATCTAGATGGTCTAGAATCGTGTTATAGAGGAAGTTGTACAAGTCTGTAACCTCTCGCCTAGACTCCTTACAACTGAGATGGTTACCACAACGTTTGAGGAGGAGTAACACCTGGGACTTTGTCCAAGTTGTATGGTTTCAGAGCAGCCAAGAGACAAGTGAGGTGACTTATAGTAACCCCTGAGTCAAGGAAATGCTCAACATTGTGTTTGTGGGGGGAAAGGGAGTATATCACAACAAACAAGAATCAAAAAGTGATCTACCCAATACAACCCACACACACACACACACATATATCAAATCAAATTAAATCAGTTTTATTTATATAGCGCCTTTTACAGCAGATGTTGTCTCAAAGCAGCTTTACAAATCTCAGTCCAAGCCTCCAGTGATCAATCCAAGGGTGACAGTGGCAAAGAAAAACTCCCTAAGAGCGAGAGGAAGAAACCTTGGGAGGAACCGAGGGGGTGGGGGGGGGGCATCCTCTTCTGGCCGACCTCGGTCACCACGACAACAAGATAAATATATCAAGAAATACAAAGAGTAATAAATTATAAAATATGACATATAGTCCAAGGCTGGGCCTCAGCAGGGGGTGGGGGTGTTAATCAGGGGTGTTGAGAAGGGCCTCCATCCAGTTGATTAATCCTCCATCCGTGTCTGGATAAGTAGGAGGTGGTTGCGTAGCAGGAGAGCCTAGTCAATCATTACTTAGTATCAAACCGGATGGGGGGACAGACATTAGCACAGTAAAAGTAATGAGAGACAGTTCTGTATGGAATTAAATATGGAACATAAATTATAGACATTTCAGAAGTGTGGCAGCAGCAACTCCAGCAGTAAACTATTACAGCCAAACTAAAAGGACAGAACCAGAAGGTATCACAGATACCTGAGGCGTTGGCATCCATCCACCCCACCAACAAACTTGAGTGAACGTGTGCAGTACTGGGACGACAGCACCAGCGTCTCAGTATACAGCCTGAAATCTCAGCTTTCTCAACTTGCAACAGTACACAGATTTTATGGAACATAAAAGCTCCTCAACTGGCAGCAAACACAGAGTTTCCCCATCAAGGAAATTGCCAGCAGAGAAAGTGTGGCTGAAAGTCATTCCCTGACTACTTCCTTCCTGGCTTTCTCTATTTATACCCCAGCCCAGGCTTGCCTCCCTGCTGACCCCTAGAGGGTGGGAGGAGGTACAGCACCATGATCATCTTGAACCTGACCGACTGGTTACCAGATTGATTACAAGTTCAAGACAGTACATCAACACAAATTCTGTTAGTGGAGCACAGTCCTGCAGTCCTGCAGACAACAAGTTGTACACAATACATTGTCTGTTATATAAGGTTATATATACTAAACTAGGCAGTTCTGGACACTGCAGTCATTTGGAAGGCTCTAGATGGGGCAAAGTGTTGAATGTCCTAGGAAGGGCACAGTGATGGAGTTATAGATAACCTAGAACCATGTTTTTAAAGGATCTAAAAAGTTGTGTAAGGTTCTGCAGTGAAACATTGCAGAAAGTTCTAGATGCTATTGAAGAGTCTTGCAGATGGTTCAAGAGGGTGCAGAGCAATGGTATAGATGGTGCTAAAGGCGTAGGGCACTGGTGTAGGTTCTTGGTATGTGAGTAAGCAGCTGCTTATAATGCAGAACTCTCTTGTTCAGTGTGGGCTGAGTTACCCAGCAGTTGCTATGGAGATGTGGTTAACATAAGGGAATGTAGTCTTTGATTATTGCGGTGCTTTTGTTGTTTTTGTCATGCAGTCAGAACAGCTTAACACATCAAAGAGCTCCTATCTCATGACTGAAAGGGTTATCAGCCAATCTCTCTTCAGCACAGAACAAAATGCCCCTCCTTCATCCCTATCGTTCAGGTCTGCAGGAAGAGGATGTCCTTGCTTGTGTTGGGTTTTTTTAAGCCTTATTTAACGTGGACGGTTTGTGTACAAGTGTCTGTTTGCGTGTTTATTGCACTATGCTAGAGTGCACTTGCAGGTTAGCCAGCTGGTTGAGTGTCCATGCACTGAAGTAATAAGACAACGGTGCGGGTGTTCGCGCGCGCGTGTGTGTGTGTGTGAAAGAGAGAGAGAGGGAGAGAGAGCAAGATTCTGGTAATGGTCTCCATGGCAACAAGAATGTCTGTAAGGCAGTAACAGGATTCCTGTCCCACAGTCTCTCCACTCCTCTTCCTCAATCACTCTTTTCCTCTCCACTCCTCTTCCTCAATCACTCTTTTCCTCTCCACTCCTC
>JAOYMR010000003.1:6862806-6888196 GCA_025802075.1 Tenebrosternarchus preto
GTCTTCCATTTTTCTGCCCCCTTAAACAGCCTGCCAACACACATCCACACGCACCCCCCCACCAACACACACACACCCACACCTGCACACACCCCCCCCCCCCCCCCACACACACACACACTTCACTGGACTGCTGGAGGCAGGTTGGTTTGTTCTACTTGAACATCTGAGTGAAGCAGTGTGTGCATACATGCACTCACACAGCAGCAAACACAGTTCAGCCAGACAGCAAAAATTCAGAGTGCAGCAGAATCTCTGCACAGCATACACACTTTTAACACACAGCATACACACTTTTAACACTTTGAGGAGGAGGGAGTTTTAATGTAGTAATAGCAAATACACACCAAACAATTTGAGGAACATCATGGAAATTCTAGAATCTGTGCCCTGCACTGGGCCCCCCAGTGTGTTTAGAATCTCTTAATTAAGGGTTTCATGCATGAGGAGATAGTGGATTCTGGGCACGTATGCCAGTAAAAATGACCTTCTAGAGCTACAGAGAGAATCACACCTTCATGTGTGTGAGTGTGGTCTGGCGAGAACAGGGGCGCTCAGGTTTGGTGAAATTAGCTGTGCATCAGTGTTCATCTTCATGGGGGCAGGAGGACAGAGAGGAAGTCTGCTCTGACAGGCAGACATAAACTGGGATTATTCTGCTCCAAATCCCAGCAGCTACCAACAGATTAATGGAACCTAATTCCTCGGCACTGATGCATATCAGGTCACAAAATCTCCGATTACAGAATATCAGCGGTGCTCGATCGAAGGCACATGGTGTACATGTGCACTGTACTATACAGCACAAACTCACCACTGCTGGACTATCTGTAAGAGTTTCAAATTGATAGAACTATATTGTATTATATAACACTTTCTATGGCAATTTAACATAAAAGCCTGTGCATAATATAATCATTTAATATAATAGCGATCTGTGTGTGATATAAAGACCATGGAGGTTAGTTCTAATCTGTATGTGTGAACCAACCAGGGAACCCACAAAGAGAGGCTGGTTTACCTGTAGTTCCTGCCTCCCCTATTCCTGGTGATTCTTACTCAAGGTCTCTAGTCTTTGACCAGCACATGTTGGGGTTTTTTGTTTGTTTTTTGGATTGATGGATATTAACAGAAACTTAATAGAAAGCACCACAGTTGGGGGGAAACTCCAGTCAGAGGGAGAGAACAAAGGAGAAACATGACTCTGAACATGCTGAGATGCCTCCTTAATGGGTCATAAGTTCATGAACCACAGGTGAGTGATGTCATCTGGGTTCCCTTGGAAGAATTTAGTGTCCAAACAGAACCATGTGATCTAACTTCATTCTAGTGTCCTTCACCCATGAGGAAAGAAAATATATATGTATATATGTAACTCCACACGGTCATGCTAAAACATGCTAAATTATACTATAAATCAATTAATGCGTTAAATCCTTAATCCCTCTGACAACCACTGGAAGCAGGCAGAGACAACATCTACTACTGTACTCTGGTCCTCAGAAGCTTTAACTGACATCCTAGACAGTGTGTTGGCAAATTGCTCTCTTTCATCCACATACTGTATCACAAGGTTATATGGTTGTAACCTCAAAGTCTAGTCAAAGTCAAATTTATTTATATGGCACTTGTTACAAATGTTGTTCACAAAGCAGCTTTACAAACACATGGGTCCAAGTCCCTAATGAACAAGCCAGTGGTGATAGTGGTAAGGAAAAACTCCCTGGGTGGGGATTAGGAAGAAACCACGGGAGGACCAAGACTCAGAAGGGAACCCATCCTCCATTGGTCATCCCAGCTCAGGCTCAGACTCCACCTGAATGCTCTCTGACTGTGAGAGGGTTGTGGTCAGTGTACACAACCAATTCCCTCTGAGCACTGGACATATATGTGCTCAGATGAAAGTGATGAACGGACACAGCCAGAGCTGAGCCTTCCATCTCTATAGACGAATAAGCTTGTTGATATTTACTAAGCTTCTTAGAAAAGTGCAACTGGTCTATCCACTCTTGACTCCTCTGGCTGGAGCAGCAGAGCACTACCCCAAAAGCCGCAAGCATGGGTAATAACATGCTAGTGTTGCTTTGATCAAAGGCCTTCACAATCCAGAGAAAGTTCACACCTCACAGCAGACATGTACATTTTTCAGTCACAGCTGAAAAATTTGGGACGAATTGCTGATAAAACCCACCCATGCATAAAACCCTCATTAATTCCCTTCATGTTCTTGACACAGGAAGATCTAAAACAGCCCATATCTTGGCTTGTCTGTGTCCTTGGCCCATCTGGTAAGTCACCTGATCTAGCTTACATTTAAGAAAATGTTCTACCAGCTGAACCTTCTGAAGGTGTCCAAACATCTCTCGTAAATGAACCTTCTGAAGGTGTCCAAACATCTCTCATACATGAACCTTCTGAAGGTGTCCAAACATCTCTCATACATGAACCTTCTGAAGGTGTCCAAACATCTCTCATACATGAACCTTCTGAAGGTGTCCAAACATCTCTTGTAAATGAACCTTCTGAAGGTGTCCAAACATCTCTCATAAATAATCCAAATGATCCTGCTATGAATCACTATAAATCACTACATTGTCTATGTAAACAATGACATCATTTAAACCTGCTATAACTATCATTAACTGAAAAGGCGTGGGTGCGTTTTTCATTTCAAAAGGTAGGACTTTATAACAATGTATACCCAAAGGCAAATGTCTCTTGAGCATGAGCAGGCAATGGTATCTCACTATATCACTTATCCAGTTGCTTACCTAATTTCTGTGAATACCCAGTATTTTAAAATGAGAACTGACTGGTACTACTTGCCCTGACTCATTCAGCTCTACGATTGTATTTCCAGACCCAGTAACCGTGGATGGTTTTGACTCATTTTAAGAGTCAATACCCTGCAGCCCCTGTACAAAACTGACAGTAGCGACTGGCACCCTGAACCCATCTGTAAACTCTCTAACGTTTGGCACTTCCAAGCAGTGATAACCTGTCTTTGGTAAATTTACGCGGATCAGGGGTACCAATCATATAATTGCGATACTCACCTTCTTTAACCCCAGGTAAAGTTCACAGAATCCATCCACCATTCATCAATCTCCACAGTGAAGAATTTCCCTACTGCCTCTCGGACATTTTGCTTTTTCATGTAACCCTGCGCCTTCTTCAAGTTCTGGCTAGCAACCTTGTAGAGGTCTTGAAAGGTGTTACATAGTAACATACCTCCAGTATCAAGCTTCAGGAACATTACCATGGCCACCTTCAACAGTCCTTGCACCTCATGGCCAATCGGCACTCAATAAATTCTGTCAACCCATTAACAGTGTTGGTTTGAAAACAACAAAAAAGGTGTAGTAGAATCCCAGTTTGCTGGGAATTGCACACAATACAATTGCACACAATACCAGCCACTAAGCCCTTTCCCTCTGCACATTCATGCCTTGGGGTAACTTTTGTTGGGATAGAGGGGTAAGGCAAAGTGTTAGGGGGTACATTGCTCTCTCACAAAGCATTTTCAGCCGAAATTTTTCAGAGTGCATTGAGAATCACTGGCAAAGTAGCTGTCCAAGCGTTCAAAGAAAGTATGTTTTCAGTTACAAAAGATATAAAAACCATAATAACCATTAAATAAACTTAGTTTAATGTTATTTCAAAGTATTACAGTCCTTCATAAACAAACATTGAAAAATAAACATGCATTGGTTTGTAGTATGCAGATGCCTCACTAGATAACTAACCCTTTGTGATTATTACAGATTTGTGTATGACAATCTATTAGTTTGACAAATCTTTGCAGAACTTTACTGTAACCCAGACTGGCAGGATTGCTTACAAAGCACTACTAGTAGCCTGGTAATGAAGCAGTGTTCTTTTTTGTTCGGTGACCAACTGATGTGTGAAATTGAAGTTGTGAACAACAACCTAACAGCAAATGAATGCCTACAGCCCACGCAAGAGAGATCACCACAGCTGAGGACAGCATAATGGAAATGTCCGGCAAAAACTCATCGAGTCACATGTACAAGCCATTGAGGACTACTGGTAGCAAACTGGGTTCTTGAAGGGTTGGCCCATTTTGTTAATGAATATTTCAACCACTACCCATTGTAAGTAAGTACCATGGGGCAAATATTCAAGGACACCTTGGAACTGTGGACTATATGTAGAGAAAAATATTTGGTCCATACCATGTATTACCTAAACAACCTCAAATGAGAGAAAAAGGTTAAGAAACCTTCCAGCGCTATATTAACTTTCATATTTTGCAATGGAATTTTTTCATGGAAATGGGTTGTTACATCCATGACAGTCACAATATATTCATGCTCCTTTCTTGTCTTTGAAAGAAGATTTCTACACTCTATCAAGAGTAATGGCTGAGCATATAATGGATTCATTGGGATTCTCACATTTGGCTTTGCCAACCATGAATGACAACAATAGCAGAACGCCACTACTTTTCGATGTAACCTTGGTCAAGAAAAGTGCTGGATGAAAAGCTTTTTGCCTTTCCATAGGTGTTCCATGTGCAGAACACAAACCCTCCTCTCTGAAACACAGAGGCAGCACCTCTCCTAGTTTGCTAGGGTGTATCTATGGGTATCATTTGAAACTCTTCATTTTGTGGCTAAACTTGAGGCTTTTTTCATCTGTAAGACAGAAAGTAATGATGAGTTCTTATCTTACTCATCCCCATATATTTACAATCTCTCTCTCACACACACACACACACACACACACACACATACATACACACACTACCCATAGTTAGAGGTTCTGTCCCACTGTGTCTGGTGGGTGAGAATTAAGCAGCATTGAAGCAATATTCATTTGCTCATGGTTGAGTCTCACTTTCATTTCCTCTGTCTGTTTTGTTCCCTGTCACTCTCCTTTTCTGTAAAGTCTGAAGACTCCTGCAAAAAGAACCTGTGAAAAATTAGGCTCCCTGCAGGCTCCCCAGAGGGAACAAATAGTCAAGGTGTGAGAACTGGAGCAGAACTGCTCTAATGAGTGTAGAATAATGAAGTGACATTAACACACACACACACACATACACAACACACACATACACACATACACAACACACACACATACACAACACACATACACACACACACACACACACATATATATCTGGCTGTCTATGGTGACAGTAAATATTTAATTATGCTAATTCATTCCAGTTGGCTACTTTTATAAATTGCTGACTGGCCAAAATTGATTATATTGCTAGGAGAGTTCAATCTGGTGACTCTGGTGTATGATATGATTTGCCTTTGTAGTGATATATTTATATATATATATAGTATATATAAAGCAGTTCAAAAGTAAAGCTACAATAGTTTCATATTTAAAGTACTTCGTTTCCTTTAAAGCAAAACATTAATCCTGTTAAGTCCCATAAGAGGCTGAAATACCTCACCAATTGTGTTAGTGCTGAATCAATAAAACATTCCCAAAGGTTTGTTGTAGCAAATGCACTGTGGATATTATAATAACTACTGGGTTATTTTTATATAGCAAAAATAATTGGGCTACAAGCTCAAATTTTTTTTTTATAAAAACCCAAAACATTTTTATGGGAGTTTTGCATCAGATTTTCTTTAATGTGTTTTAAAAGTTCTGATACAGAAGTTGATCATGCAAGGATTTCCTGCAAAACCTAACTGTAGTATTTAAAATGTGCTTTCAGATGTTTCTTTTTTGATGTTATCATGTTTTTGTGTTGTTTCAGTGGATACACCATACAATTATAGTATATCATGACAGTTCATGTTATTGCAGACATGAAACTAAAGGTTAATAGAAGCTGTGGTGCAGTTAACCCCTTCTTCCACATGTCAGTGTTACTATTGATTCCATATGATTTTGTTCCAGTGGGTTTTTCCTTGTAGGCCTGGCAGTTCCAACCTGAGATCTATAACCCATGATGTAGAGTCTCAGTTTGAACCTAAATGCACTACATGAGAAGATTTTTGTCAAATGCCGTATTCATGGGCAGGGGTGGAGCTGAACCTCTGCTGGTTTGTAGGTTTCCTTCAACAGGGTTTAAGTAAAATACTGCAATAGGCATCTAGGCAAGCTGGAAGTTTCCACTTCTGTAAATTACCCAGTTGTGGTGCCAAAAACCTCTCACATATATTGTTTCCTTTCATTTAACACAAGTCACACTCCGACCAGAGCTGCTCAAAACATTTAGCACATATAAACTTACATGAGGCGCGCATGCATACACATACACACACACACACACACAAACCCATTCAAAACAGATGAATGATCCTGCTAACACACACACACATGCCCAAGGCACGCAAACCATCACATACGTGACCAAAAAACAAGCACATGCATGCAGAGTCACACGCTCTTAGCTCTTACAGACCGACAGACCAGACCCCCCCCCATGTGTGTGTCGAGGCAGGGAGGCAGAAGCGTGTGTCCACTGCCCCACTCCCCCACTCACGGAGGCCTGCATGTGCTTTCCCTCTGTAGACGTTGGCTGCTCTCACGCATCACTCCATAAACCTGCTCCCCAACCATCTGGCCCAGGCACTGCATGTGCACGCGGGCTCACAGGAGATTAATGCACGCATGCAGAACAGCATCGCACTGCGCAGCGGAGACAAACTCCGACGACAGCACATCACACCCTTCTCGCTCACGTTTAGAGAAACCGTCCTGGAGCACAAGGTAGCCAGCTACAACCCCCCACCCCAACTCATCATCATCATCATCATCATCATCACCGTCACTTGAGCTCCCTGCTATTCAGTGGCTCCTATCTGTTTGCCTCTCTCTCAATTCTCCCACTCTCTGACTCCCTTTATTAGAAAGTTTTCCTTGTGTCATGAGTAATCAAAAGGATCAAGGTATATACACAAGGGATACACACACACACACACACACACACAAACCCATGAAGCATCTATATTTCTCCAGTTTCAAACAGTGGAGTTTTGATGTAAGCAGAACAGATAAATGATGCATTCCTAAATCAGTCATTGGCTGGAATAATCTGTTTTGTTCAGTGATGGTTAATGTAATGAAATGGCCCTCTGTTTACTCATGACTGTATCACATGCATGGAGGTTTGGTTTGAACATCCCATTTTCTTTCCCCTGGTCTCTGGCACATCATCTGGTCTCACTGGGGCTGAACTTTGCCACCCTGCTGTTTATAACCCACTTTGCGCTTGATTGATATACTCTGCCTTGCCTCCAGCCCTGACACCCTGACATCACACATCCTCTCTCTGATCCACACAGAAAGAGAGCAAACAAGTGTGTGTGTGTGTGAGTGAGTGTGTCTCAGTGGTGATAGCATGCCCAGGTGTGTTTTGACTGTGTGGACTTCAGGAACCACCATCCTCCTAACTGACTGTGCACACTTGTGTGTTCTCCTACAGTACTCCTAACTGACTATGCACACTTGTGTGTTCTCCTACAGTACTCCCAGATGAGAGATGAGGTGTTTAAATCCAATCTGGTGTGTGCCTTTATTGTGCTTCTCTTCATCACTGCAATACAGAGCCTACTACCATCTGCAAGGTAATCCACACACACACACAAACACACTCACACACACACACATGCACACACAGCGTTTCACTCAACCGTTTGTTCCATTTATTCACAAATACAATATGCACACACACACACACGCACACACTCACAAAAATACTTGGGAGAACAGGCGTAACTCTTACTCTGTGTGTTTGGTGATGACTGTAGGATGGTGACCATGGTGATCCAGTTCTCTGTGCTCATCTTTCTGCACTGCTGTCTGGTTGTCGTGACGACGGCAGAGGACTACAAATGTCTGCCGCTGGTTTTGCGCAAAGCCTGTTGTTGGGTGAATGAAACACACACTGCACGAAATGTTCTCATCCTTCTCTCCATCTTCATCAACTTCCTCGCTGCTATTATTAACATTGTAAGTGTGATGCGCACACACACACACCCAAACACACACACACCTCATGCACACCACTCTCACAAACACACACACACCTCCTGACAGGTCTCACTAATCTAGACTAAACTGTCCAGACTACTAATTATTTTGTTTTGTTTTTAACTTTGTGTTTTTTTGTTTTGATTTTTAATTGTTTGTGTTTTGAGTGTTTTTAGTGCTTCCAGAGAACACTGTACTTATATTTTAATTCAAATCTGGCAGTTTTGCACACATGCCTTCTGACACACTGACATGTGCTTTAAAGTACTGACCAATCAAGGAAATGGAACAGAGCTTTTGAGATGTTTTCTCTCATAGTGCATCTTTGTTTCCCTCTCTGTCCCTCCAGTTGTGGTGTAATGTGGATAAATCCATCTGGGATGTTTTGAGGAACGGTACGTTTCACAGCTCAGCCTCCATCCCTGGCTGTCTCTACCCAGAGGTTTGTTCAACTCCTTCATACCTGTACACTCCAAACCATCTATCTGCTGTGTACTGATGTGTGTTTTGCGTTTTCCGTATTTTTGTGCTTGTCATATACAGCAGTATTAACTGTTGGTTTAATTTTAATCATATGATGTGTTACATCTGTTCAGTATTCAGAATTCCCAGGCGAGTTTGTTCTTTATTGTTCACAGTATTTGTTTGTTCTTTATTGTTCACAGTATTTGTTTGTTGTTTATTGTGTGCAGTATTTCGTGTTTACGGGTGTGCTGGCAATGGTGACATGTGCCGTGTTCCTGCGGTTAAACTCTGTCCTGAAACTGGTCATTCTGCTGCTAATGATCGCCATCTACTCCCTACTGACTGAAGCTTTCTACCACTCTCTGTTCACCCGCTATGACACTATCTCCACCTACGACACCTTCACAAACCAGAGGTCAGCACCCACCAACACACCTGAACACACTGACCTCCAGCTACAATACGCTCATCAGCCAGAAGCCACTACACACACTCACACTAAAATATGAGTAGCAGCAGTGGATCCATGAGCACAGCTAGAGGTAACATGCACACACACACACACACACACACACACGCATACATGCACAGATGCTAGGTTCTCTCTATCATGACCACTATATTCTGAACAGTGTCAGCACACACTTACCTATTAACTCATTGTTACTGTTATTGTTCTTTTACTTTAACATATAACATGCATGCATATTAACATACAAAATATAATTAACATACAGTATGCATGTAATGTGTTAAAATGTTATGAACGAGTATTGAATGGATGTCATAATATTTTTGTATTTGTCACTGCTGTAACACTGATATGGACAGGCTTGGTCAGTAACTGAAATGGTGGACTAGGTTTGGGTGGCCTGTCAACACCCAATAAACCTCCCTGATCACTTTCTCTGTGCTGTTACCCCGGTGACAGCGAAAGCTTCCTGGGAACCAAGAGGACATCTCTACTGCTGATGGCAATGTTCCTCTTAGCAGTATTCTATCATGGGCAACAGGTGAGCACACACACATGCACACACACATACACACACAAACCGACCTTCTCACTCTTTTCTGTCTTGTTCTCTTTCCGTGGCTTTTACTGGATCCAAGGTGCTTGTGTGTCTGTCTTTATAAGGTCAAGTGTTACTAGGAAACAGAGCTGGTTCATTGGCTATTTCATAAGGCCTTTCCCTTGTTTCTCAGCCAATATAGAAAACTTCTGCTCTTTGACATCGACTGTGTACGCATGTATATACATGTGTGTGTGTGTGTGTGTGTGTATGCTTGTGTGTACCCATATGTATACATTTGTGTGTGTATGTGTGTGTGTACATGTGTGTGTTGAAGAGAGAAAGGGGCAAACGGGAAGCTTTTTAAGTTCACTCTGTTGAATTGCTGTCTTTGATGCTGGAGATCAGTAGAAGACCTACAGGTTAATGAAACAGAGGGGGGGCAGACGAGGACACAGGTGAGGAGAGTGATGGAGAGGAAGAAAGAGTGAAAGCAGAGATCGCCTGCTTCAGAGCAGACAGATTTGATAAACTTGCCAGATCTTGCCTGTTACTTTTTCTGAAAACATAGCTGATGGGAGTGAAATAAAAAAAAGTTTACTCTGTCTTTTGCAAATCTCACCAGGGCTTTTATTTTGGTGGTATTTCTTTGCAAGGTCCTTGCAGTGTATCTTGTACATGTGCATTTATGATTGTGTTCCTGAAAATCAATCCATCAGCTGGGCTTGTAAATCATCAGGTAATGTGGGCTGTGATTTTTAATCCACAGGAGCTCTCAGATGTTACTCTAATTGTTTAGTTTCTCTTGCTCTCTGGCGATACACTGTTAGCCAGCTGAGGACACTAGTGAATAAAGGGCATCTGCCCATCCAGCAGTCCTGCAGTGCAGATGGGGCAAAATGGCAGTGACTAGTTTCACATGTCATCGAGGAGCCTTTCGTTAGCGCCCTCATTACCAGCTGTGGCTCTGTAGGGGAGACCTTAAGCAAGAGGACTTGGCTGTGTTGAACAGTGGGAGCAAAAATCCCCCCCCCACAAAATATCAATGGACCATGAGGTAAAGTAGGTAATCCAATGGATAATAAGTGCTTTGCTGTAGAAAAGGAACCACAATTCCGATGAACCTTAGCAACTGACTGAGACTCAAAGTGTCAGATTGTGTTGTGGCCTGCGCTGTTCATAAGCAGATCATTTAATATCAGCTGAATAATTCAAGAAGGATTGAAGATTAAAGAGGAATTTGCTTCCAGAGCTTGAGGCTGCTCTTGATGATACATGCTAAACAGCTTGATATTGAAAAAGAATTAGAGTAAAAAGGTCAGGCTAGACAGCTTCAGACAAAAATCCAGACGTGTGTTCTGTAATTCATGAGCAATGTACTGTATTTAGATGCAGTTTTGTTGCGGTGTTAGTGGATTGTTGCAGTGTTTTGCTGCAGTGTTTTATTGAAATATGACATGCTGAAACGTGTGAGAGACCTGATGTGTTATTTATAGTGTGCAGGGTTATGGCCTTATTTTGTAAAAAAAAATAAAAATAATAATAATAAAAAAAATAGTGTGTTTGTGTATGATGGAGACAGACAGACAGACAGACAGACGTAATAAGGGTCAGGCTTATGGATGAGCTTTTAATAATCATGCTGAAAAGCATCCATGCCCTCCCACACACACACATACACACAAACACACACTCTCTCTCTCTCTCTCTCTCTCTCTCACACACACACACACACACACACAAATGCTCAGCTATGCCTTGCTCATTTAATTACTTCACAAAATCATCTTTCACACTGCATTCAATCTAATCTAGCTGTCTTTCACACACACACACACACACACACACACACAAGTATTCTTCACAGCTTACACCATGTACAGACTGTTAGTAGATTAATTTTCAGTATGTGAATATGAGCAATGTTGAGCCATTTCATTATTTGGCTCCCCAAATTATATCTGGATATATTAGTGTAGGCCGATGAGCAGGTTTTAATTACTAGTCTAGTGAGAGTTCATTAGTGTTGTTTGTTTGAGTGTTTGTGGAAGTGCAGATGGAGAGATAGATAGACAGATAGATAACACTGTCCTGCCACCTGACAAACCGATGCTCCTGGTGGACGAGTCTGATGGTACAAGTCAATGCTGCCAGAGAAGAGTCCAGTGCTACCAGCTGATGGTCTGATGGTGTCATGTGGGAGACCAACCCACCATAGACTCACTACTGTAACTGAAACTCCAACTACATTGAACCTTCTATGGTTTCTTCCTATTCCACCAAGGAGTTTTTCCTTGTCACAGTTGCCCTTGTCTTGTTCATTAGGGATTTGGACCCGTAAAATTGCAAAGCAGCATCGTGACAACGATGCAAAAAGCACTACATAAGTAAACTTGAACTTGAATTTGATGTAACTTTATTGATTCTGAGGAGAGCTGTGTGTATGTGGATCTGAGTGCATCTATTTACATGTTCAGTATTTATCAGTGCATTAACTCCATATCCTACAACTCTAATACTCATCCTTCTCTTTCTGTCTGTGTGTGTGTGTGTCTGTTTGTGTCTGTCTGTGTCTGTCTGGGTGTCTGTGTGTGTGTGTGTGTGTCTGTTTGTGTCTGTTTGTGTCTGTCTGTGTCTGTCTGTGTGTGTGTCTGTTTGTGTCTGTCTGTGTGTCTGGGTGTGTGTCTGTCTCTTTCTCCTGCTGTAGCTGGAGTACACTGCGCGGCTGGACTTCCTGTGGAGAGTGCAGGCGAAGGAAGAGATCAATGAGATGCGCGAGTTGCGCGAACACAACGAGAACATGCTGCGCAACATCCTGCCCAGCCACGTCGCACGGCACTTCCTGGAGAAGGACAGAGACAATGAGGTCCTGACACCTGCACACACACACACACACATATACACACACAAACACGCACATACACACACACATGCCCACACACCCGCACATGCACCCCTGCACACGCACACACACATGCGCATCTGCACATGCACGCTCACACATGCACGCTCGCACACGCACATTCACATCCAAACGCAGGCTTGCACAAGCACACTGACACATGCACCCGTGCATACAAACACTTGCTTGTATATACACACACACACCTGCTCACGTGCACTCGCACACACACACATTCCCATCTGCTGTGCAGTCACTCATTAGGTGTGTTAGACGTACTCGCACCAGACATGCCGACAAGTTTATCGTCCCCTGGTGACCAGAGAATCTGGTCCATTACTGTTTGTATTGGGTCATGTGTTAATATGTAATTCAGGACAGTTGCTGTTTTTTACACCATATTCACCATTTCAGAATTCAGTTTCAGATTATTTACTTCCCTCATTATTGAAAGATCTATAAACACACTGTTCATCAGGGGATGACCTTACTTCAAGCCTTAGTTCAAGTAAATAAATCATATTTTTGGTAAATAATTGATTAATTATCACCTTCAGCATATGAGCAGACTGTTCAGCTTTGATGCTTTTCATTTTAATCACGATATATAAGGATTTGTAAAAATTTGTGTCATTTTAATGTGTTAGCAGAAAAACTATATTCTGAGCTCAGTGTGCTGACAAATGTCTGCTTTCAATAATACTGTACAGATATACACATGCCGATGCATGTACAAACGTGTACAAAAACACGCACACACACACACACACACACACACACACACACACAGGGAAGAGTGTGTGTTAGAGTGCTTGGTTTGACATTAATAGCACACTGTCAGTCTCAAACAGGACAAGGGATTAGAGGACTGCTGAAGATGGAAGAAGAGAGAGAACCAATCTCTCCATCTCTATCTCTCTCTCCACTTTCCCTTTCTTTATTTTAAAGTCTTTCTCTTTTTTTTTGATCTTATGTATTAAATGTAATTACACCAGTGAAACATGTTCATAGTCATGCTCTCTACCTCCATATTTTATTATTTCTCCGTTCTCAATTGAACACATTTTGTCTGTGAAAGTAATTTGTTGTGTGTGTCCGTAGTTACGTGTGTGTTTCTGTAAGTGTGTATTTCAATAGGTGCATGCATGTCCTGCTTGTGTTAAAAACATTACCATCCTGAAAAAGTGTATGAGTGTGTTTTTCTGTGTGGTACAATCCTTTAACTATCCCATCCATTTAGAAGAAGGTGACACACTAGTGTATGCATGCTAGTAAGGTGTGTGTGTCTGTGTGTGCCTGTGTGTATGTGTGTGCGTGTGTGCGCGTGTGTGTGTTTGTGTATTTGGGGTGGAACGGTGATGCTGATGACTGATAGTTGATGTTCCTGTGCTGGTACAGAGATGTGTAGTGGAGAAACACTTCCCTCTGGTGGCAATTTGATGTAACACAGTACATTAAATTATAACAGGAACAGTAGCAGAGCTTCACAGAGTCTTTAATGTTATCTGCAGTCACACAATGACTCAGGTTCAGACTGATCTGTGTGTGTGTGGTGTTTTAGGTCAGTTTGAACTGTTCTATATTCTTTTATACCATGTTTGTTCACATGTGCACAAATATTTCAAAACAATACAATCTGCAATACAGCAATAATTACTGAGTAAATCCTTGTGTCTGTATCCTCTTTAATTCTCTCTTTCCCTTTAACCCTTTGCTCTCCACAGGAGTTGTATTCTCAGTCCTACGATGCGGTCGGAGTGATGTTTGCCTCTATACCTGGTTTTGCTGACTTTTATTCTCAGACTGAAATGAACAACCAGGGAGTTGAGTGCCTACGGCTACTCAACGAGATCATCGCTGACTTCGATGAGGTCAGAACTGAGTACACACACACACACACAGACACACACACATACGTATACACACAATATCACAATATGGACCAATATCATAAAGTGTAGTTCAGCTTTTAAAAAAAGGTATTTACATCCTAAATGAACTATTAAGGAAAATAATAGTTCTTTATTATATAGCTCCACAATGTATAGTCACACATACATGTAACCTGTACTGTGATGCAGCCATAGTTTCTTTTGCAAATAAAAATACTGTTATTATATTTTTGTAACATCTTAACTATGTTTATCAAGGCTATTATTAGTGCAAAATGTATTTAGTCATTTTTATCTTTGAAGGAGGGAGAGATGTTATTCAGTTATGAAAATGTCAGAAAGGCTTTTACTCATCCATAAAAATACTAACCCTCTCATAATCACTGTAATATGATTGTAATGGAAGCCTAGTAATTATTGCAGTGGTTATATGTGGTGATAAATGTAACAAAGATATCCCAGAATAATTATATTTGCCATCCAACATCTGACATTAGGAGACATTAGAAAGTTTCAAATTATTTAATGGAGGGTAATTCACAGTAATGAATAAGCATTGTTGTATCACACCTAATCTAAAGTGTCATGAATAATCAGTAATAGGTTGGTCCTTCACATGTAAATCTCACATATGCAAATCAAGGTCATAAAACAGACTAATTCCAAAAATCCTAGACTGTTAAGTAACAGTCATAACTGATGCCCCTAAAATTTGTACGCACCAGCACACTCTATGTTAGATTATATCAAAACATCACAACAACCTGTACTTAGCTATGCTATGCTATGCTAAGTGATTTTTTTTTCTTTTTTTGTGGTTTGAAGCCTGATCATCTACACTAATGAAAGTTTCATAGTGAAGGAACAACTTCAACTAATTTACTTTGTGTTGTTGTGATTCAAACCAACTACGTAGTTTAATTACACATTTACATGGAGGTTAATTTTCCCTGCCTGGTCTGTGTGGTTATATAAAGGTTAATTTTCCCTGCCTGGTCTGTGTGGTTATATAAAGCAACAATATGTCTGTCAGGTCATTTTTTATTTATAGTTAAGACTTTATTTATGTTAGTTATGTTAACTCAGAAGCTACCTAGCAAACAATCTGTTAAGCTCTGCTTGAGAACCAAAATATTCCTTAGGAGAGGGTCTCTGGTGTGAGCCATTTTGGTGACTTGCTGTAAACCTGCCAATCAGAGCAGAGCTTATCAATTATTCATAAGATCACCAAAAATGTTAATTCTAGGGCTAAATCATTTATAGGGCTGTTAATGGGTTATATAGAACCACAATGTGAAAATATTTAATAAATGTTTCTTTATTGATTAGTAAAGTTGCCAGTAACTTTTAGATAGTTTTTGTACACTTGTTTTGTCCCCTTTATTTACAGTTTACACTTTACTTTCCTAAGTAGTATATACACTTTTTCGTAAATTCAGCCTTAAAGCTTTTTATTTATCTCAGCTTATGTAAACAAATAAAAAAAAATTATAATTTAGCAGTATTTATTGCAGAATAGTATTTCAGATACGTTTATATGAAAAATCATGGTTTTTATGCTCAAGATGTTTTTTCTTATCAATATGGGTACCACAAGCTAATTCTTGGGAATTTAATTACGTGTATTGGACAATAAAATAAGTATATATACAGAGACAGGAGGGCATAAGACTGGTATATGGAAGCACTGTGATTGGACATGGTGTGTCCTGGTATATGGAAGCACTGTGATTGGACATGGTGTGTCCTGGTATATGGAAGCACTGTGGTTGGACATGGTGTGTCCTGGTATATGGAAGCACTGTGGTTGGACATGGTGTGTCCTGGTATATGGAAGCACTTTAACCTACTTCTTTAGGTGAGGAAGTATGAATTCCACTCACTGAGCACACAGATCTGTTAGTAAGCATTTGTTAAATTATTCTGATGATGAATTCAATTAACATTATCATGTGTTGTCAACATGCAGGAGAGTAATTTCTGTGAAGGAGATCTAGATTGCTACAGAAATTAAGAGGCATTTGAAAAAAAGCTTTTTTTTAGTCAACTGAAAATAAATGATCATTTTATAGATAATTAAAACATCCCAAATCAACTGCTCAAGCTCTGTTATTAGTACGCATGTTAGACTTGAAAACTCTTTCATCAAATGTTTCTCCCTCATTCCTCTCTCTCGATGCTCTTGCTACTCTATATCTATATCTATCTCCGTAGCTATTGGGGGAAGATCGGTTTCAGGACATTGAAAAGATTAAGACCATCGGCAGCACATATATGGCAGTGTCCGGCCTGTCACCGGAAAAACAGGTACCTCAGTTGAGTTTATATGGTTATTGTTCCATATTCATTAAACTTGTAACAAGAGTACAGGGCCAGGCTGGTATCTACAATGCACATGTAACATGATGCAAAATGATGTAAAACACAAACACTAAGATTGACTGTGACATCGTCTGTGTGTTTTTATAGCAGTGTGAAGATAAGTGGGGACACCTGTGCGCTCTGGCTGACTTTGCCATTGCGCTGAATGAGAGCATCCAGGAGATCAACAAACATTCCTTCAACAACTTCCAGCTACGAATTGGTAAGAGCTCAGTTAGGCAGGCAAATCTCGCACTGAAATCTTTGGGGTGCTGCACTTGTTAGCATCCTTCATCAATAGGCCAAAAATAGGTGAACTTATATATGACCTGGTTGCTCAGGCTAATTGACTGATTCACACTAATAAATAAGACTTAACTTTCTAGTTGTTATTTTTTTGGGGGGTGGTCGTTTATATTTTGCATCGCTCCTCTTTTCTCCACTCTCAGGTATGGCTCATGGCTCCGTGGTGGCAGGTGTGATTGGTGCCAAGAAACCTCAATACGATATCTGGGGCAAGACAGTGAACCTAGCCAGCCGCATGGACAGCACTGGGGTGAGCGGCAAGATTCAGGTGCCCGAGGAGACGTACACCATCCTGACGGAGCGCGGCTTCGCCTTCGAGTACCGCGGGGAGATCTACGTGAAGGGCATCAGTGAGCAAGAGGGCAAGATCCGCACACACTTCCTGCTTGGCCGTGTGCAGCCCAACCCACTGATCCTACAGCCACGCAAGCTCACGGGGCAGTACTCCCTCGCCGCCGTTGTACTCGGCCTCGTCCAGTCCCTCAACCGCCAGAAGCAGAAGCAGATCCTCAACGAAAATAACAACTCGGGGATCATGAAGGGCCATTATAACCGCAGGACCCTGCTGGCACCCGGGGGCCCAGACACCAGTCACGCTGAGATGGCCACAGACAAGAACGAGCTGGCCTAAAGACCATCTGATGTCTAAAATAGGACTAAAAGTGAAGGAGGCTTTGGGTGAAGAAGAAAAAATATAGCTGTCTCAGAGATGGCATGAGTACAAAGTTGTGAGGTCGTTTGACTGAAAGACTAAGATTAGTCTTAGACTAAGACTAAGACTAAGATGTCCCAAAGACTGTATGATAAAGTAACTAAGTATCCTTCTTGCTGTCCATGTTTCTTTTTTGTATTTCTTTTGTATTTCAAATATAATAAAGGGGTTTAATTTTTTATAAAAGTTTCTGGAATCTCTGTGTCTAATTTGCTGATTCATAATGACAATAGCAATACAGAAAAAATGTTTGCTAACATTTATTGTTCTTGGCAAACACTGCTGAATCAACAACAGGAACAATAGCTAATGCTAATCAACAACAGGAACATTATCTAATGCTAAATAAAATTTAAAACAGAAAAAAGGTTAATTAAAAAGAACATTGACAAATAAAGTCTAATTGGTCAAAGAAGGAAAATAATCTTGCTGAAGGAGTACAGAAAGAACACATAGTGAACAAAAAGTCTAAATCAACAAACAACCCAAAAATATTACATGTAGTGGATTCAGAAAGTAATCAGACCCCTTTGCTATATGCACAGCTATTCTGAAAATAAATACTGAAACATATTTTGTAAAAATGTATTAAGAGAAATGCATCAATGGCAGAACACATTGTTTGAGGAAAATAAATTGTTTTATTTGTAATATATATACAGGAAAGATGTATATGTGGATGTAATTTGTTACTGCAACAAAATAAGATTGGACACAATCTTTCCTATGCAGTTTTGTTTCTAATTTTTTACTTTCCACCTGGGGGGAGAAAGATAAAGGGAGTGATAATTGTCCTGACATCAACTGTTACTTGTCATTCAATCTTCTTGACTACATTATTTTGCATGTAAGCACACACAAACACTTTAGAAACACCTCTGTGAGTACAGATTATAGGTGTCCATTTAAAAACATTAAGCTTTAAGAAATCTTTTTCAAGAAATCAAGAAAGGCTTGACCTAGCCAGCAACACTAACCAAATGCAGGCAGGACCTGAAACAGATAATGACTCACCTATAAGGTAAATGTGCCTAACAAAGTGGTCAAATTATGTTTACTATAGAAGCCTAGAAGAGTAATGTTTAAAAACAACAAAAAAGACCAAATCTGAATAAATTGGAGAATAAAAGGAGAGAGGAATCATAAGAGGAATCATAAGAGGAATCATATGAGGAATCATAAGAGGAATCATATGAGGAATCATATGAGGAATCATAAGAGGAATCATATGAGGAATCATAAGAGGAATCATATGAGGAATCATAAGCTGCCCACTCAGCTCTCAGAAGACCTGAGAGTGCGATTGGGTTTGTAAGGAAGGAGGAGATCAGACAGATGAAAAGGAGTGAAGTTATTTAAAACTTTCTAGGTGAGCAGGAGTAAAGAGTAACTTCACACAAATCGTTTCCGTTCATGTCAGGAGCAGCCAGTGCATTTTTAAATGGTTTATTCAAAGCATGCAAACAAGTTTGACTTGTCATCTCAGGGGTGCGTGTGTTCATCACTTTTATATGTGTTTGAGCTGTTTTTGTAATAGGAAATTCTTAGTAGACTTAAACCACTGATGCAAAAGTATTTCAAATAAAGAAGATATGTCATCCACCTGAATCTTCCCTTTTTATTTGTACCTACAGCACTTTTTTATCATGTTAAATATATACAGAGCAGTTTAAAAGTTTGTAAACCTCTTGTTAACCTCAGAACCATTATGTTTCATATGAAATGAGCTTCATTGTTCCACCGTGAGGCAAATCTACAAATGAAGAGCACTGAAAAACCGACTAGTTGTAGTTGAAAATAATAATTCAGGTAAAAACCAACTAGGGATTTTTGCAGACCTCTCTTTCTGTATCTGTGACACATGCCTGCTTCCATAATAATAAGAAAACTCAATCAACATGACTTTCATGGAAGAGTTGCTACGAAAAAGCCTACAGTCACAAAAAAATAATAAAAAGCTCAACTTTGCCAGTGTCACGGTGGCCACCCAGGCCGCCTCCCCGTCTCATGTCTGTGTGGGGTTGTGCTCGGTTGTCCTGTCAGTCTAGTGAAGTGCGTGTGCACGTCTGGGTGTGTTGTGGGTGTGGCGTGTGTGATTGTTCTCGTTGTTGTTATACGTTTCACCTGTGTCTCGTTAGGTTGACTGTATAAAAGCGTGTATGTGTCACCCAGTCTTTGTCGTGGTGTTGTTACCATCAGGTAAGAGGTGCTACTTGTTTTATTTGTCATAACGAATCCGAAATTGAACATGGGTTTTATTACATGCTCCTGTGACAGCCAGAGAGCACCTGGAGAAACCTGAAGCTTTTTGTTGGTATTGACTGATAAAAATGGAGCACACAAATGTTGCTTGGCTATCTCGCCACTGACCCCCCCACACCCACCCAACCCTCTGCTGTTTTTTAGTTCCCAGTAGCACAATTGTATCTTTCAAGCCAACAGGGAACGTTTTATTTCAGTATAACTATACATAAGTTTTTTTTTGTTTGTTTTTTTTTTACCATTTTATTTTGTTTCCTCTTGTTGACATGTCCTTCTAACTGAATAGTAACAACTTCAAAGATTACACTGAAGAGTGAATACGGTCAATCAGAATCACCAAGCACGTCAAATGTTTTACATTGTTCTGTGTGAATGTTACTTAATGATTCACAATTGTTTTACTGCAATAAAATGTCTTTAAATGCAGTGAACAAAGTGACAACATTGTTAAACAGTTTATCAGATAAAAAACTGCAATGTGCACCCTGTAGAATCATTTATTTGTATTATTGCCTTCACAATTTCAGAACACAGTACTGTACATAACATTTAATCCATATCTGCAAGGTATGTGCTACTAGTGTGCTAGAAATTATGACAGTCATGCACTCCATGCACTCCCACGCACCACCCATATGCGAAGAGTGAGGCAGGTTGAAAACCCAGGTACATTTTTGTTGAAGGAGGTAGTTTTCTATGTTTGAAAGACAGAGGGATTGTGCATCCATTTTCAGTTCTATAAATGCTCCAATAAAGTTGGTTCCACAGTCTGACTAAAGCTGTCTATAGCAGAACCTTAGATGGAGAAGAATCTGCATTTATAAAACTTGTATGGCTCATGTGACTCATGTGGATAAAACTGCTCTTATTTTATCCTGGGTTTGCCCACCTCTGGTACAGTGTGTGAGCGCTTCCCATGGCCCACAGAGGAAAATCTGTGGGAACATCATACATTTGTCGTCCCATCCTTCCTCTCAGCTTTTTGCATATGAAATGCCTGTGAACGGACCTGCTGATGAGGTGTTTTTCCTCCTATGATCCACAGACCCCTGTCACCTACAGCACCTTCACTGAAATGTCTGCCCTGATGTTTCACACATTCATGATGGTGGGGTAAAGCAACGTTGCCAGGTGATGACGGTCTAAGATAACGAGAGGATTGGCTTCACTCCGTTTAAGATGTGTCTCGTCGATGCGTCCACCTGTGGTCTCAGCGTACCTTCACCGTCAATGACTGGGTGAAGTTTGATGATGAGGGTTTGGTTTAGGAAGGTCACCATTTGACTTGATAAATTTCAGCTCTTCTGAATAGCTTTCATTTTGCAACACACTTTATGATAACGCTTCTGGTATGGTGATGTCAGCGACCGGCAGCTCGTCCTCACACGTGTGCCAGCCAACAGTTATGATTGGGTAATAGACTTTTGATCTCACATGCTTCAGCTAAGTGAACTCCATCTGGAGAAACTCTCAAACCTCTTCACACCCAGATTCACTTCAGTTTATGTGGTGAGGCACGTTACCTTAGAATGAATCTCAACATCAGAATCTGGATCTATGAGATCATATGTCACCTCGTTTCCAGTATCGACATCTGAACCTGTTGGCTTAGTCGAGAAGGTTGGTCCAGATTATTCACATAGATATAAAATCTTCTTCTCTAATGTTTGTCGCAGTGACATCAGGCGGCTGTGAGCATAGTCTCTGTTGTTAGGGAGACGTCTGCATGAATCACGGAAAGGTAGAGGAGTGACCCTACTGTTGGTGTCATCTTGGAAGAACTCCAGTTCCATGATCTGAAGGGAGGTTCAGTGGAGTGAGTGAGCAGGTTGTCATCCTCTGTCGTACAAAAGACAACTGAGATACTGGGAGGACTCTTGCTTTTGCAATTAATACTATATCTTTCTTGCACGTGAATCTGATTCTCACATGGAGTAAGGCAGGTTGACCAAGTACACAGGTTTTCATGATGCTTGCTATGTTTGAACACCAAAGAGGTGTTCAGGTAAGTTGTCAAACTTTATCGATCCTGAAGAAATCAGCTGGTTCTTAGCAAGAAATTTAACTAGATCAGCTGTGGCAGCGTTATGATCTGTATTGACAGAATATGGTGGATTTTTGGGGAAGGTACTACGCTGTTGCTCACAATCTCTTTGCTGTAACAAACCTGCATGAAGCTGCTTTGTGTCTCTTTGTTGGTACACCAGCCTCCAGTCGATGTCCTGCGACTGAGCTCCATTCTGTCTAGTGTAGCCTTGTTGAACTGTGACTACTGGAGACAAAAGGAGATGGATGACCTGGATGGATGGTGGAGGTGTGAGCACAGAGGGTGGGAGGTGTGAGCACAGAGGGTGGGAGGTGTGAGCACAGAGGGTGGAAGGTGTGAGCACAGAGGGTGGAGGTGTGAGCACAGAGGGTGGAGGTGTGAGCACAGAGGGTGGAGGTGTGAGCACAGAGGGTGGGAGGTGTGAGCACAGAGGGTGGGAGGTGTGAGCACAGAGGGTGGAGGTGTGAGCACAGAGGGTGGGAGGTGTGAGCACAGAGGGTGGAAGGTTGTACCAAGTGATTCACATGGTTTTCTCAGTTTTGAGTTCATTCTCCTTTACTGTGAAGGCCAGCCTGGCTTTGGCTGCCTCTGCTTTGGCACAGGCTTTTGCTGCTTCAAAGCTGGTTTGAGAGCTTGTTGACAAATGTGAAGAATGTGATTTTCTGGAGCGAAAGTCGGTAGGGACTGAACCTGTACCAACATTATCTTGGAGGCAATTTATTTTTCTTTCCATCTGAACTTGAAACAGATGTATATTTTTTAAAAATGTATGCCATGCTAACCCTTCTGGTACTCCTGGCTCAAGAGCTTCATTGAAATCTTGTTTACAGGAAATATTTCTTATATTTGATCAAATGTTTAACCTGATATTTTTTGTCAGCCTTGTACAGCTACTTTGAACTATTTTGAGCTTGTTTCTTTTTCCTATCTCCAAGATTTAGCATCACTAATGATGCTATTTGAATTGTTAAGATACAATGATTTAAGGATTATTAATTCAACTGGCATTTTCCAACATGCTTTACCCATGCAAACATCCAGACTCACCCGATGAAGCACGATTTACAGTTCTTTGTGCTCACTAGATTTTCGCCCTTTCTCAAAACTTCAGTTTATGTCTAAAATTTTGACAAAAGCTGTTTCTTCACAATGTGTGGCCTAAATTAAAATTATATCTAAGACCTTTCAGTTAGGTTTCATAGCTGGTTTTAGTACCAGGATTAGTACCAGGATTAAGGTACTTTTAAACAGGTTACATATTACTGGCTACAAATTAAAACCTGCTCCAAAAGATTACTGTTTTAAATCCAGTGAAATACCTTTAGATAACTTAATTACTGCCAAAGGTCTCACAAGCGCCTGTGGCTCATGAACAATTCAGCTGATTCTCCAGTCTTCCCAAATCCAGCATTACTGAGAATTGACTTCTGCTGCAAAATTTCACATCCCTCACCATTTTACCGATCATAACGCTGTACTTGCTCAGCATCACTATCAGCGTTAGTACCGTGTTACACGTTCTGGTCTCAACGAGAACAAAGTTCTTCATACTGAACCTGTGAGACTTTGTTGTGGCGCAGACAGATTACAATTTCTTCCATGATATGAGTTTATGGAGTGATTAATTTTGCCGTGGATTCTACTCTCAATAGAAACTGCATAGCGCTCGGTTGAGAAGCGGATATTCACTCCCACCTCATTATAATTCAGTGCATTATAATTTGACTGTGGGACAAAATATGAGAACAATTCAGTATCAGTGACTCGCTGTTTGAATTCCATCTGTTATTTGTTGTAAATTAAACACAGAAGACAAGTAATTTAATAAGGGTTATTTTTATTTAAATTAATCAGGGTTATTTTTATTTATTTATTAGCAACATTCATTTATCTGTTCACGTTAGTAGCATTAGTGTCTCGTTAATATGTGACACATTTTATTATCAATACATGTTGGAACAATGAAAAAAGATAAACAATAAAATAATAACTCAATCTCCACTAATTCTGTGTAATTCATGAAGTCACTGAGGCTTCATGGGCAGCAGATGGCGCTCTTAACTCTCTCCTTTCACACTCAAATGAGAAAAGATTCATGAATGTAGGGTCTATGATGGGACTTGTTTTGTCCTTCACACACAGACACACAAACACTCAGAGGGGCAAATAACTCATACCCGCAGAAGCATACAAAGGTCAGAATCCTTGAGGTGAACTTTTTTGGGATGTCACATCCTTGTCACATCTCTTCTGTGTGAGGGAGGGGGATTCAAAGCCTTCAGCGGTGTGTTGATGCCACCATCTTTTTCAGTAACACTCTCTTCTTTTTCTCGTCTCCTTTTTGTTTTTTAATCTTTTCGTTTTATCGCTGGTCCTGGTATTTTAGTCTTAAGTGTGGTACATGTAATTCGTGCTTTTTTTGGGTGATTGATTGCTCTTATTTAAGGGTGTATACTACATAATTCTGTTTTGAGGGAATGGCATACCCTGCAATTTAGCAGCAACTCTGAATACTGCCAGTTGGCGCAGCCTACAGTTCCCCCCATTATTCACATTCATGTGTCATATTTTGTGTATATGTTGTATATATATATATATATATATATGCTAACAGAATATAGAGAATCCATGAACACTCAAAAGGCTGCCATATACTGATAAAATATTTGCCATTCAGTTTCACATTTTAATCCAAAAACGACTGCATGGAAGAGAAGCTGCGTAAAGGTTTCGGTAATCCTCTCGGTAAGCCAGGATCAGGTGCTGCAAGTAGCACGAGCGCCGGCGATTTTTAACGCGCCTTCTTCCGTTTGCTCTCTGCGTGTTCCTCCGGCTGCCTGACGAAGGCAGACAGTCCACGTCTGTCCTGCGTTCTGGCGCCCCCATGCTAAATATATGTCAAATGGTCGGCAGTCAGTTGTGGCATTTCGATTTAATACCGATGCGCTTAAATATGAGCAAAGTTTGTTGTTTATTTTTTACTCTATGCATCCTAAAGTCCTTTAGACAATCCAGAAAAGTTCATCACAACGTTAAACACATTTAACATGTTCTGATACAAGACTATGATCTGTAGAAACATGAAGTGAAGTTGTTCTGTAATATATGTACTTTGTGTGAAACGATCCTTGTATGTTCTTCTGTTTTAGTGTGTGAATGAGGATTTGAATGCACTTTTGTGTTTTTTGTGCATGTCACATTTTGCTAAATTTGGTGTAATAATTAATCTGACCTTAATGGGTTTAGTATTATTTTCCGTCCATCTTTACAGAGAAGGTTGTAGAATAATGGCATAAGCATTTTATCTTTCCCTTCTATTTCCTCTCTACTTACGTAGGAAGCGTATCCATGGCAACTGATTTGCTCATCATGTCACCCTACAGTGAAAGCTCAGTGTGTGTGTGTGTGGGGGGGGGGGGGGGGGTTGTGTGTTTTTGTACAAATATGTTTTTTATGTGTGTGTTGTTG
>JAOYMR010000003.1:6888296-6900498 GCA_025802075.1 Tenebrosternarchus preto
GTTTTCTTGTCAATACCCCTTTGCCTTGTTTCATGCATTTGTTCTTTGTTGGCCCCCCCCACTTTACACAGACGGTCAAAATCTTTTTTCCTTTTTTTTTTTTGGGGGGGTTTTGGTGGGGGGGGGGCGCCGCGCGCTTGTGAGTTTGTCTACATATCTGTTTTATATGAGTGTGTTGATGTGTGGGTGTTTATCTGTAGAAAGGGCTTTTTCCTGTCTGACTGTATTTCCTTGGCCAATCAATACATTCAATATGCTCTAGACTGCTTATACTAGCCAAACAGGATTGATGTTATTCTCATCTTTGTTTCATCTGACCATTGAAATCATCACAAAACAGTTACCATGGTGATTGGTGGAAAGCTTTGATGTTGTGGGTTATGGAATGGGTTCAAGGAAGACGATGAAATCTGAGAGAGAGAGAGAGACAGAGAGTGGAGAAAGATGGTGAAGCAAAGAGTAAAACAGCCTGAAAACTGGCACAAATATAAGCTCAGCTGTTGCACTGCAGGCAGTGTGTGTGAGTGTGTGTGTGTGTGTGTGTGTAGTCATGTTTATAATGTGAGATGCCATCTGTGTGCATTTTGAGTCCATCTTTCTTTTTTTTATCTTCTCAACCGTATACACACACACACACACAGACACACATACACACACACAAACACACATACACACACCCAAACACACATACACACCACAGTTCTGTTGTGAAAATATGTGACACATTCATAGTGACAATCCTGAGCCTGCCGAACATCCTGTTGCTTGGCAACCACCCCAGTGCATCTCCTAGTGTGCAATTGAGTCTGTTTGTGTTTCGTGTATGTGTATGTGTGCACAGTATTTGCATGTGATCAGACGTGTGTGTGTGTTTGTGTGTGTGTGTGTGTGTGTGCATGTATGTGTGTGTTGGAGCTCTTTAAATTCCTAATTGTTTATGAAGAATTCATTGCATATTAAAAACCAAGATGAAAATCAGTATAAAAATTTTGCATCTGTGGAAGTGGTGTTTGGAGTCGGCTTTGCCAGTGGCCTAAGAGCCCAGTGGATCACTACACAGTCATTGCATTATCAATGAGTGGTTATGAATATTAAATGAAACTTATGAATATTTATTGAGCTGTTTCTCTTGATGGTGCATAAGCATGTTAAACTCTAGCTGCCACATCAGTATCTTCTGATGCTTTTAGTAGACAGGATCAGGGGCTTTGCCCCTCTGTAGCCTATACCAGTGATCAGGGAACCTTTTTCATGAATCTTACCAAAATATGTTGGACCATTGTTCTTAGATTTAAACTCTGTAGGAAGGTAACGCTACAGAGATGGGTTGGTGTTAAGCTCTACAGATATCCACAGATAGATATCCATTAGCTGGCGTTAAACTCTGCTAGAAGGGTAATCTTCATAAATAGCTTTGAACTTTGAACAATTTCACATGTTCAGTTATCAAAATTGAAAATGTAACTGAAATTTCATGTATGTGGATAAATATTGTACAAAAGATGCCTGTGATGACCACACTCTTATCCTGTGATGACTCTTATTTTAGCAACAGGAAGGAAACTTGTCTGAATAGATAATATCATTCTAGAGCAAGATGCATTGTTGCTTAGCAACTATTTCACATATAAAAGTGTGATCAACAACATTTGACTCTTTGTTGAGGTATTAAAAGTCTTACTCTTAGAGTTACTGGTGAGTGGTGTGTGGTTACATATCTGCACAAACCACAAAGATTAGGCACAAAGGAGAGAGACTGCGAAATTATGAATTATATTTCCTCTCCCAACTTTAACCCAGTGACAAATATTTCACATTGAAGTGCTAGTGGCAGTGTCACCTCACTAACAGGATATGGCAGAGCCTTGCACCAACTCCCCCAGTACCATCAGCTGACCCTCCCACACACACATACAGTGACAGACACTGATGTTAATTTACAAAATGTCATCTACTCTTATATACATTGTGGGACATAACTGAATTCACCAGCTAGCTGTCTTTATTAGAAACACCTACTTTGTAACTACACTCACTGGCCAGTTTATTGCATATATCATATATCTTATAGGTACATATAACAAATGTACAGTTTTAGACTATATACCAGTTGGCAGTTGGTCTGCCACCCTCTGCCAACGTACATCGCTGTTGAGTTTTTGGGCACTGGACCACTAGCAACTGAATGTACTTAACCTGGTGGATCCTCCCTGATGACATAGTTCATGGTTGTGGGTGTTAAACTGGTATTTTATTTAAGTTCAGTGTTGTTGCTGGGGAGGTTTATGTGTAATTTGACACGTTAAAAAGTGGCCTGTGTAACCCAATGTTATACCTTCGTGCTATTGCGGGTTTTCTGGTTGCTTTCTCTCTCTCTCTCTCTCTCTCTCTCTCTCTCTCTCTCTCTCACTCTGTCCCAAGCAGCAGGTGGACCACACTCCAGGCCCGTCAATCATCACTAATGTTCTAGCCAATGATCTTGTGCCAGCGGATCCTTCAGAATACTGGGTCTCTCCGATATGGGCGGTTCTGGGGGAGAGGATGGAAGTCTTTTGAGATTAGAGGCTTGTGATTTAAGACTAGAGAACTTATTTTTTTGTTGTTACTTGTGTTTTTGCCCACATCTGTACATTTGACTTATTTGATTATTTTGTGTTTTTTTATTCTTTTTTATTATTATTTTTGGATATGATGTTGACCTTGATTATTGTTTAGAACTCCGAGTTTGGATGGCAATTCAGCTTTCGTCAGCTGTGTACATAGTGATGGATTTGTTCACTGGGTTGTGTACCTTAGGTTGAGCCCAGGTTAGTCTGTACATAGTGATGGTTTTGCTCACTGGGTTGTGTACGTAGTGATGGTTTTATTCACTGGGTTGTGTACGTAGTGATGGTTTTATTCACTGGGTTGTGTACGTAGTGATGGTTTTGTTCACAGGGTTGTGTACGTAGTGATGGTTTTGTTCACTGGGTTGTGTACGTAGTGATGGTTTTATTCACTGGGTTGTGTACGTAGTGATGGTTTTGTTCACTAGGTTGTGTACCTTAGGTCCAGGTTAGTCTGTGCTCCTATATTACACCCCACACTGGTCAGCAACATTATTAACTAGATTAATTAGATTTTAGTTTCTTGAATTAGATTAGGGATTTTTCCTCAGGATTTTTGATATAAGATCAGGGAGCAAAAGGTTCTGTTTAATTTTTTCTTCTGCCTTAAATCCAAACCCACACAGAACTCGAGGATCACATTTGTGGAACATTTTGCTCTTCTTCTCCTGGCATTTATGGTTCTGGGATTTGTTTTGCATTGAATGGGGGCTTATTTTATATAGAAAGTTGTCCTGATGTGTAAGTGGATTTTTCTACAGATCACCGATGACTTAGAAACGGTTAATCAAATTGTTGTCCATTCTTGTTTTAGATCTTTGGGATGGAAGTAGCATCCATGGTCAGGGTCACTTAGGGGTAACAGAAATGCATTCATGCATTTTGGAACATTTCCTTTGACACTCAAAAGTGATGTTACACGCTTGTCATGCATGTAACATGTAACATGTGCTACTGTGCAGGAATCCCTCCTGCCCCTCTGTAGCCTATACCGGTAATCAGTGAACCTTTTTCACGAGTCTTCCTGGATTGTGTTGGGTCATTGCCTAAAACTTGCTGTGGAAACCAGGACTTGCCAACTATTTTGTGTGCCGCCACCACTAGCTTCCCAGAGGCCGTATCTCTTCATGAGATTACAGCTACAGCTGTTGTGAAGGTGCTCACACATTTCTTTACCACATTTGGTTTGTTAAAATTGGTGCAGTCTGATAAAGGCACTATTTTTTTGTCTATTTCCTCAGGCAATGAAAACCCCTAGAAACTGAACATCAGTGGTTGAGTCCCACTGCCCCAAGTCTCAAGGTGGTACTTGAAAGATTTCACCCAACATTAAAGTCCGTGCTCCATAAGTATCTCTTGTATACAGGGAAGGATCGGGTTGCCCTTATTGCTATTCGCAGTGCGGGACAACATACAAGAGTCCCAAGGTTTTATCCATTAGTATTTCACCCACTTTATATGCAGCCCCTGAAAGAGCTTAAAGAGGTTTTTCTAAAAGCGAATGACAAAAGACCAAAAGATGTAGGATTTTGTTAGCAGGATTCAGTTTTACAAGATATATGGATTAAATGTCTCTTACATTCCAAAAATGCATGAAAATGACCTGACAGGAATTCCATGTACAGTGAATTCAAGACTGTGATCACATGTTGCTGTTGTTGTTTTTTTCTGTGTCTGGATTAACCCTTTTACAACTTTTATACAGTGAAAGAGAGTATAAATGATACAGATTATTGCTATGAGGCTAAGCACAGATTTCAAACGTCATCACTGACTCTTATCCTCTACCTTGTATGGAGGTTTGTATCGATAAAAGTGGGGTCAGCACGGTTTGCACTTACGCTTGATCTCCTCAAGAACTACTGGCAGGTGTCTCTGACGCCTGAGGCTTTTGCGGCTGCTGCTTTAGTAACTCCAGATACCTTCTTGCTATATACTTTAATGGCTCCTCAGACTGTGTTTGATAGATTGAGACAAGAACATGGAAAAGTGTTCCTCGTGGAGACAAAGCTAACATCCATCACAGAGTTTCAGGTTCCCATGCCATGAACTGCCGCGGTTGTTAAGCATCTCTCCGTATTATTGCAGGTTCTGTTAAAAAAATAAAATAACGATTGTGTCCCCTCTCACCTCTTAAGCCTTATGCACTCTTATGTGTAGACCCAAAAAATGATGTAGCCTACAGCAGTCCTGAAACTGACCACTGAGGATGGCCAGAGGAAGGCAAACTGTGCATGGCAACAGATAGAGTGTTAATTGTAACTGTCATTTTACAAGGGCTTATAATAAAAGCATTTGGTGATTTTATAAATACAAATATCAACACGGTTACATAAATGCACTCCCTGTGTTTTAAGCATAACAATCTCCAGGACTACGGTGCTAAATTGAGTTAGTAATAGTTTACAATGTAGCAGTTTGTATCAAATCTCTTCGGTTGTAAGTACTGTCATGCACCAAGTATTGGTAATTCATAGAGAGAGATTTGTTTTAAAAAAAGAAACATTAACATAATGAACATCTAACAATAAACATCTAACCACTACAATTTAACAATGTACATGACAACACATCCATAATAGAGCAAGCTGGCAAATAAATTGGAAAAACTGTAAGACAAGATGAACATCAGGAATTCTGTACTGAATAAACTTCATTCATTTAACTCCAGCTGACTTCCACATGTTCAATTTGCTAGAAATTGTTAAACAAGAAGAAAGTAAAATAAAACAACAACAAAAAACAAAATAAAACAAGAACAAAAATTCATCAGTCACTGAAAAGTATCCCACTAGACGTAAAAGAAAGAAACCACATCGGTACTTAAAGTAAAAGCAGACCAGAATCATTATTACAATGTACGACATCTTCAGATAGAAATACTGCAGCACATTTTGTGCTATTTCTGCTGTATAAGTGATGACAGTATATCTGCTGTATAAGTGATGACAGTATATCTGATGTATAAGTGATGACAGTATATCTGATGTATAAGAGACGACAGTATATCTGATGTGTAAGAGACGACAGTATATCTGATGTGTAAGAGACGACAGTATATCTGATGTATAAGTGATGACAGTATATCTGATGTGTAAGAGACGACAGTATATCTGCTGTATAAGAGATGACAGTATATCTCTGATGTACAAGTGACGACAGTATATCTCTGATGTATAAGTGACGACAGTATATCTGATGTGTAAGAGATGACAGTATATCTGATGTATAAGAGATGACAGTATATCTGATGTGTAAGAGATGACAGTATATATCTGATGTATAAGTGACAACAGTATATCTGCTGTATAAGAGACGACAGTATATCTGCTGTATAAGAGACGACAGTATATCTGCTGTATAAGAGACGACAGTATATATCTGATGTGTAAGAGACGACAGTATATCTGATGTATAAGTGACGACAGTATATCTGCTGTATAAGAGACGACAGTATATCTGATGTGTAAGAGACGACAGTATATATCTGATGTGTAAGAGACGACAGTATATCTGATGTGTAAGAGACGACAGTATATCTGATGTATAAGTGACGACAGTATATCTGATGTTTAAGAGGCTACAGTATATCTGATGTATAAGTGACGACAGTATATCTGATGTATAAAGAGACGACAGTATATCTGACGTATAAGTGATGACAGTATATCTGATGTATAAGTGATGACAGTATATCTGATGTGTAAGTGATGACAGTATATCTGATGTATAAGAGTTGACAGTCTATCTGATGTGTAAGTGATGACAGTATATCTGATGTATAAGAGTTGACAGTATATCTGATGTATAAGAGTTGACAGTACCACTAATTGTAATTGATGGGGCAATTCAATAATATAAAATGCAGTGATGCACAAGATGCCAGAAAATGCAGAGTTACTCCCACTTTATGGTGCTAACAAGCTGCAACAATGCTACATAATTAAATACATACATTAGCTGGCCTAGTTAGTCACCTCATCTAGGAAAATGTATTTTAGGTTATATCTTCTATGGATGCTGTTAACTAAATCATTAAGCAGTATAACACTGTAACAGAAAATTCTACATTCCTGTCTAGCTGCATAACCTAATGCAGCATTGTGGTTTGCTGATAGATGTTTTCTCATGCTTGTAATGTTAGCAAGTTACTTCAACTTCACATTCAAACAACATTTTTCTCGTTTTCAACTGTCTAGTTTTTTTTGTTTTGTTTGTTTGTTTTCTATGTAAACTTCAGAAACTAATGTTTATAAAAATTCCTGCAGTTGTTAACAGCTGAGAAAAAAGAAAACTGAATAGAAATGTGGTGTAATACGCACATTTGTCATAAGCAGGAGATTCCGATGAGAGACATTTATTATGTGTGCTTGCACTCTGCTTCTGAAGGTGTATAAGGTGTCACGATATCAGTTATTGTTGCTATTTGATTAAAACATGTGAAACAAACCATCAGACAAATGAGTCAAAGCAGCCCATTAGTGAGCAGAACTGGCACATTGTAACGGGAGCTCAGACTCGGTGGTTGAGCCTGAGCTTAGGTGTGGGCAGAGCCAGGGTATGAAGAGTTTGTGAATGGCAGTTATTATATACTCATCCCACAGAGGGAGCACACCTGTCTCTAATATGCTGGCACACACACAGCTGTGTTACTATGGAGATGCAGCCAACCAATGACAGGCACTGATTTTCCCTCCAGGGGACACAAGGAGAGAGGGGGGGAGAGGAGGTTGCAGTTTTTCCAGTAAAGCCATCTTTAGTGACTCTGAAGTGTAAATTACACCAATCCTGCTTCACACTGCTAATTTTAGTTTCAAACTACAGATTGAGAGTATATTTGAGTGTGTCTGTGTGCTTGTGTCTCTTTGTACGTTTGTGTGTTTTTGTGTTATATGTACATGCATGTCTCCAGCATCACACCAGGTGCCATTTTACAATTATTCAACATTTAGCATTAACATTCATTCCATGTACATTTCTCTACATCTTTAGTGTTAATAGGTATGTAATAATGGTATTTTTTGCCAGATGTATCTGGACTGTGCCTATTACAGTTATCCAATTTGTTGCTGCTTGTAGTTGTTAAAAATCTTTGTCAGAAGAGAATGTATGTGGTTAAGTTTTTTATTTGTTTCATACTTTAATTACCATGCAGGAATTAGACCTTCATCTTAATTATGTTAGCAATGCAGACAGGCTATAAGTTGTTATTGACAACCTGTTTTTGTGAAAGTTTGGAGAGCTCTGAATACATTACAATGGTATCAAGTTTTGGTTCACATCTATAAAATCTAGTAATCATAAAATAAAGCAGGCAGCACCAGAAACACAGAAACCAACTATTATGTAACTGGTTTTTAGATTTATGTCATGATTCAGACCAAACTATGGTCTGTCTTCCGTATACTGTTAATCCCCTGCTGGGCACAACACCTAAGTGCTTATTCTATGTTAACACTACATGAAGCTTTGGTGGTGCTTATTTAAAAAAAATTTAAGCCCATGAGTAGATGACGTATTTTTCCTATGGAATTAAGTCAAGATATGCATACAAAGACACTAATAAATCTGGTGATGTAACATTTTACAGTGTTTGTGGGAAGAAGAGATAAACACTAATTATTTCAAATACAAAAACAAAATACAAAGTGATCACTAGAGATTTCAATCAGATTCTTACATTTTATTACTGTTGCTCCATCTATACAAGAACATATAATCTCAAATCATCCAGTTTGCTTTCTGTCTCATTTTTGCAAGGGATGTTTAAAGAGAAAGAAGGAGAGAAATGTATAGAGAGAGAGAGAGAGAGTCTGTTGGTGTGTCTGTGCATTTGTTAAAATGGAATAGAATATTAGAATATCAACTGTAACAACATTATTTCCACGGCAACCAAAAATACACTACAGGGTAACTCAACAACCAACATGCAAGAAGTTACAACACTCTCACGCACGCACACACTAACACACACAATCACTCTCAGACTGCATGGATAGAGCTGTGTTTTGTCTGATGAATGTAGCTCTGTCGCTTATACTCTCCGAGTCTCTTTTGTTGTCTGTCTCTCTCACAATGTGCTGCTCTCTCTTGCTCTCTCTCTCTTGCACAAGCTTTCGTTCTCTCTTTTACTCTGTCTCTCCTTTCATGCATGGATGCAGGAACAAGCACTGATTTATCATTAAGAAAGAAGAGGCTCATTACCATGTAAACAGACACACACAATGCACACGCACAGATTTCTACAGATCATACCAAGAGACATGTTTACAAACACTGGAAAAATACACGCACACACTGTAATGCATTAACACTTTTCAGACTCTCTCACCCACTGTGTGTGTGTGTGTGTGTGTGTGTGTGTGTGTGTGTGTGTGTGTGTGTGTGTGTGTGTGTGTCTGTTACATTATGCTATACACACCAATTTTTATACCATCAGTATGGGGAAGATTGATCTGAGAAAAGTCAGGAAAGACTAGAGAACAGAGGCAAAGACACCACGTCAAGCACTGCAAATAACCGCACAAACCAGACAGCATCAAAGGGAATCTATCCAACAGAATGCTAGGCCATCACACAGAGACACACACACACACACACACACACACACACACACGCACTCACACTCACACACATACTTATTTCAAAAAGAGAAAGATGTTATAGCAGACAGATGAGAACTGTGTGTGCGGCCTGCAAAGAACCAGTTTCACTTTTTCATTTGACCCTTCCATCACACTGGAGAGATGAAAGGAGCAAGAGAGAGAGAGAAAGAGAGAGAGAGAGAGAGAGAGAGAGAGAGAGAGAGAGAGAGAGAGAGAGAGAGAGATTAATATAATATTTGGGGGCGGTTGGTGGACACACACTTTTATAAAATATAAAATAATAAAAAAAACAGTGACAACAATAATCAGCAGGACCAAGTTCTTCTTCATCAGTGTAATCATCATTATAAGAGTCTAAATGGAATCGCTTGATCTCTTGATCGCTTGATCTCTTGATAATCTCCGCCATCTACTGTAAGAGATTCATAAGTTTGTCACCCATAATTGCAGTCATCAACTAATCCCCACTGACACTGTTACTCCTCACTCTGCACCTCACTCATAGTCATCATCAGTTTCAGCATCAGTATTAAACCACTGAAATGTTTGTTATGCTTGTTGTCAAAGTCAATATTATTATCATGATTCTCAATTATTGTTGTTGTAATTTAAGAAGGGGCGGAGCTAGTTTAACTCATTTGATTTGTTTTATTGTTGTTGCAATTTAAGAAGGGGCGGAGCTAGTTTAACTCATTTTATTTGTTTTTGTTATGTTTCCTGTTTTCGTTCTGTCCATTAATCTTGTGTAGCAACTGTCTGCTCTTTACTGGGAGCAGAACTGGTCTCCGTGGTTACAAGCTCTGCGGGGGCGGGCTCCTTGGTGGGCGGAGCCTCAGTCTTTTTAGCCTCGGTGTCTGCCTTGCTCTCCGTTGCAGCAGCTGCAGGAGGGGCGGGATCCTTTGCCGGGGCTGCCTCTTTGGGAGCAGGAGCAGCCTCTTTTGCTGATTCCTTCTCACTCGCCGGAGCAGAGGCGGGTTTTTCATCAGCCTTGGTGGGCGGGGCCTCGGGGCTCTTGGCAGGTTCCCCTTTGCTGGAGTCAGCACTCTTGGCGTCAGACGTCACCGTGGCGTTAGCGCCTGATTTCTCGTCTTTGGCCACCGGGGCGGCGCTCTTCTCTTCTTCCTTAGATGCAGTCGCGTTGCTATCTGCAACGGGCGTGGCTTCTTTGGTGTCTGCTGCCGTGTCATTGGCCTTTCCAGTGGTCTCCATGGTGGCGGGTGCTTCCTCTTTGTTATCTTTGGGAGCTTCCCTCTCCTCCGCTGATGCTCCCTCCGTTTTGGCGTCCTTCTCTTTTGCCTTCTCATCATTCACGTTGTATCCCTTCTTCTTCTTGCTGAGTTTCCCTCCCATGGTGCCTCAAACCTCTATAATGCACAGAAACAAACAGACATGAATGACATTATACAGAATCTGAAGAGGCAAAAACATGGTACAGTAGGGTGCAAGTATTATACTGATTTGAAGCAGTGAAATAATTTTGGTGAATTCAAGTTACGTAATTTTAGTCAGGAGAGTCTCTAAAAATCTCTTTTGCAGACACTGCGCTATAAAGCTCTATAGCACACATATGACAGCAGAAGGTAAATCAATCTTAATATTGGAATGACAATGGTTGGTACAATGAGACATGCCTACACAGAGACTAAAGCCAAGAACCCAGAAATAGCAGTAACCACAGCAACCAGTCACATGACCTGTTCACTGTGTGAATATTCATATACATACATTCACACAAAGTCAATAATTTAGATCTACAGTACATTTAACAATAAACGTGTTGCTATATTTACACAAGACTTTATTCAAAATAAGAAAAAGTGTTGTGTGTGGACACACATTTTCTTTTGTGTATGATGTATACCCAACAGATAAAGTATGTGTGATTAAAGCAACAACACTCTCACAAAACTGACAAAAATGATGAAGGCTCACTCTCTGTTAGTGAAATGTGTATGAGTGTGTGTGTGTGTGTGTGTGTGTGTGTGTGTGTGTGTGTGTGTAGTACAGAAAACAATAGAGTCAGCCTCCTCCATCACCATTTGCGACAGTATTGTGCTATTCCAGAATCACACTGCTGCTGCCTTGTGTGTGTGTGCGTGTGTGTGTGTGTGTAAGTATGTGTGTGTAGATACACCCCAAGGCCAAATGTTCCCATATTCTGTCATCTGTACTATTATAAACATTATAGACTTTGGTACAAATACCTGGCCTGAACTAAGGTAACAAGGCACACACATTATTTCATTATCTATCCAACACCAAACTTTGGATGGGCTGTTTTGATTTATATATTGCGAAGCGAAGTTACAAAGTGACCATAAATGTTTTTGGTTATGTAACTCGAGTACATTGGATCCAAAATGAAATGAATTCCTATGCCCAGCTGTTTGAGGCCATTTACATCCACGTTATGTAAGATATATTGGAATCACACACATTTTTCAAATCTATGTTAAGAATGGCAAACTTGTGTTGGTCATTACAGAAAGTCCTGCATGAAGGTTTGAACTACACAGAGAGACTAGGGACCTTCACCAGGGAGGGTTCACTGCAGGACAGGGACTTGGTTGTGTGAATCCCATGTATTCTGAATCTTATGTCCAGTTTGGATATACAACGACATACTGAAGCAAAGATGGACACATGAGCCTTAATCTAGTGTCAGCTTTTTGCATGTTTAGAGGCATTCAATCCTATTTTCATGTGCCCTGTGAATTAGTGTGGCACATATTATCCAGTTAAAGATTACACTAAAAACAGACAGGGGAACAAAGAGAGAGTCACAGAGATAGGAAGGGAAATGCAGACAGTGAGTCAGAGTCAAAACAAAGAGAGAGTCGCAGAGATAGGAAGGGAAATGCAGACAGTGAGTCAGAGTCAGAACAAAGAGAGAGTCACAGAGATAGGAAGGGACATGCAGACAGTGAGTCAGAGTCAGAACAAAGAGAGAGTCACAGAGATAGGAAGGGACATGCAGACAGTGAGTCAGAG
>JAOYMR010000003.1:7005022-7022187 GCA_025802075.1 Tenebrosternarchus preto
CCTGAGGTGATATTTGGTGTGACCCAGACCAGCCATGGCTGAGGTGGGTTGTGTGTTGGTAAACAACCCCTGAGGTGATATTTGGTGTGACCCAGACCAGCCATGGCTGAGGTGGGTTGTGTGTTGGTAAACAACCCCTGAGGTGGTTCTTACCCATGACTGCCTCTCGTTTCTTAGAATTCCACAATTTTTCTCTCTCTTTTTCTTAGGGTCAATATCATCATGTGATGCATTCTTGAACGTGTTTCAAAGTATGGGCTTAAGGTCAGAGGTCATCTGTCCATGTGCCAGCTCACCAGAGGCCCTAACTGTAGCTGTGCGGAGGTAGACGCGCATACACACACACACACACACACACACACACACACACAGGTTTAGATGATCACTTCTGCTTTGGGGTGTAATTTAAGTACATTAAGAAAGGATTATGTTATGTTTGCTCTGGGACTATGTGGAGATGGTGGCTCCTCTACTCTGAATATAATTTAGTTGTAGTAGTAACAAGGTATTAAGATCTTTGGACACATATAAGTAGATCCATAAAAAAGTGTCATGTCTCCAAATAGTTTCAGTAAATCACAAACACTCTCTCCAGTGGTGATTTATTCTTTTTTGTTTTGTTTATTGTTTTGTTTTTTTGTTTTTTCTGGGTGTCTTTAAATGTGTCTTTCTCCTACCCAGTGGAATATCTCTCGGTCCACCGCTGCTTCGGTTGACGTGTTGTGTTTAATTCATCCAGGCCAGGTGAGGGTGGCTCAAAGCTGGCTGGCCGAGGCCTCCTCGGGATGACGGGCCTGAGTCATGGCGTCATCCGGGTGGATACAGGCGAGAAGCTCTCCGTGCTCACCCTGCAGGACTGTGGCACGCCCATGCCTGGAGGTAAAGTTCTACAACGCACGAGAGCTGTGGTGAAAGCCAGGCTGCAAGATACTGCACAGATCTCCTTGGTAGATCCGCTAAGCATGTGCATGACTAACTGTATAAGAAAAGTATGCTCTTCTGAAATGAGTTATCTGTTAGGTTGAAATAAGCTCCTTCTGTTTGGCAGCTTTAGTGTGTGTGGTGAAGCTGGAAGCTGTTCCTGTACTGTGTAAAACAGATGAGATTGGAGAAATTTGTGTATCGTCCATTGCCACAGGAACATCTTACTATGGTCTGACAGGCATGACCAAGAACACATTTGAGGTGTGAAGCACACACTTCCCCCTTCAGTTTACTACCACATTAGCTTATTTCATAAAGGACCTTATGTAATGTATTATTGTTTTGCTAAAGACTCTAACGAGATACTCTCACTTAGTGAAGTACATGATAAAATGAATTCATTCAAATATTTTACAATTGATCCAAGTTAAGTTTGTTTTTAAAATAGTTAAATATTCTTACTTAAAGTAATAAAATATATTGTATTTATATTGTAAAATATAATGTATTTTTCTATGGCATTTTCTGGTACCTCTGTTAACTGCCTCTGCTTGTCTCTCCCCCTCCTCCCTTGTATGTAGGTCTGTCCCATGTCCAGTAGTGGAGCGCAGGCTAGCGAGTGTGTGTTTGTGCGCTCAGGCCTGCTGGGATTTGTAGGCCCAGGTGGAGCTGTGTTTGTCACGGGAAAGATGGATGGATTCATGCAGGTCGGGGGGCGGAGACATAACGCTGATGACATTGTTGCTACTGCACTTGCTGTCGAACCAATGAAGTTTGTGTACAGAGGAAGGTGTGTGTTTACAAATTGTGGTAGAGAATCTGCAAAGTAGTTGTGTTTCAGAGATTAAGTGTTTTTGTTTAGTTTTTTAAGCTTGTTTCAGATGTACACGTAACTGTGTGTGTGTGTGTGTGTGTGTGTGTGTGTGTAGAATAGCAGTGTTCTCCATTACAGTTCTTCATGATGAGAGGTTAGTGGTGGTGGCAGAGCAGAGGCCAGATGCTACAGAAGAGGAGAGCTTTCAGTGGATGAGTAGAGTACTACAGGTACACACACACACACACACAGCTTTGAGTGGATGAGTAGAGTACTACAGGTACACACACACACACACACACAGCTTTGAGTGGATGAGTAGAGTACTACAGGTACACACACATACACACACAGCTTTCAGTGGATGAGTAGAGTACTACAGGTATACACACACACACACACACACACACAGCTTTCAGTGGATGAGTAGAGTACTACAGGTACACACACACACACAGCTTTCAGTGGATGAGTAGAGTACTACAGGTACACACACACACAGCTTTGAGTGTATGAGTAGAGTACTACAGGTACACACACACACACACACAGCTTTGAGTGTATGAGTAGAGTACTACAGGTACACACACACAGCTTTCCGTGTATTAGCTGTGTATCACAGGTATATACACACATCCAGAGCTTTTATGTAGATAAATCAAGTATTACAGGTATCAGGTACAAATGCACAGCCACATTATATATGAAAAGTTCCTGAATGCTTCCTCTTTCTTTTCTTCAGAAGACTGAATGTCTCGTGTTTTGTGTCCTCGTGTGAATGTGTGTAGGCCATAGACGGCATCCATCAGGTCGGTGTGTACTGCCTGGCGCTGGTTCCGTCCAACACCCTGCCAAAAACCCCTCTTGGGGGAATCCACCTCTCTGAGACGAAGCAACTCTTCCAGGAGGGGGCACTCCATCCCTGCAATGTGCTTATGTGCCCTCATTCCTGTGTCACCAATCTCCCTAAACCTCGACAGAAACAGCCTGGTACACTGTGTGTGTGTGTGTGTGTGTACTCTTCTATCGTGACAAGAGCAGCTTCATGTAAACTTGAATATAAGCAGTACTAATGCTCGTGTGTATGTGTGTGTGTGCGTGTGTGTGTGTGGGTGGGTGTGTAGAGGTTGGTCCTGCCTCTGTAATGGTGGGGAATCTGGTGGCAGGGAAACGAATGGCACAGGCCAGTGGACGAGATCTGAGTCAGGAAGATAATGACCAGGTTTGTATATATGTGTGTGTGTGTGTGTGTGTTTGCAGATGTTGGTACGTGTGTGTAAATGTGAGCACATTTACATTTGAATGTCCTGTATCCTGTGATCCAGTTCCTGTTCTTGTCAGAAGTGTTACAGTGGAGAGCTCAAACCACCCCTGACCACATTCTCTACACACTAATTAACTCAAGGGTAAGATTCAACCCACAGACGCAATCAAATACAGAAACACTACGACATCATCACTCTCCCACTGATGTTAACGCTGTCGGTTCTGTGTGTGGTTCAGGGAGTGGTAGGGAGTTCTCTAACGTGTTTGCAGCTCCATAAAAGAGCAGAGAAGATCTCCGCCCTCCTGTTTGAGCGAGGACAGCTGCAGGACGGAGACCATGTAGCATTAGTGTATCCTCCAGGTAACTTCTCAACTTCACAGGAGGTTTTTCCTTCTTCTTTGTATAGAACAAACTGATGAGAAATCCAGGAGAAACAGAATAGAAACGTAAACAGCTGCTTAGGTCACGTCAGCCATGCTGGGATGAGTTAATCCTAACATCTCCTGAAAGAAGAACATGTTGCAGCTCATTCACCCATTTTTTGCTTGTCCAGATTATCCAGGACATTATTGCTTGTCTGTGTGTGTGTATGTGTGTGTGTGTGTGTGTGTGTGTGTGTGTGTGTGTGTGTATGTGTGTGTTTGCGTCTGTTTTCCAGGTTTGGATTTGATCGCAGCATTTTATGGTTGTTTGTATGCCGGCTGCATCCCCATCACAGTGAGGCCTCCTCACCCCCAGAACATCTCCACCACTCTGCCGACCGTTAAGATGATTGTAGAAGTAAGCAGGCATGCACACGTGAACGCACACTTATGCACACGTGAACGCGCATGAACACACATGTGAACACAAACTTGTGCACACGTGAAAGCACACTTATGTACACGTGAGCGCACACTTATGCACACGTGAACACACGCTTATGCACGCACGAACGTTCACATATGCACACACATACGTGTGTACACGCACTCACAGGCACACGAGTGCACACAAACATAAGATGCACACACACACGCACACACACAGTTAGTTTAATACTTGGGTTTGTGCACAGGTGAGTCGTTCGGTGTGTGTTATGACCACCCAGGGGATCTGTAAGCTCCTGAGATCCAAAGAGGCATCAGCAGCTGTGGATCTACGATCATGGCCTCCTGTTCTTGACACAGGTGAGGGTGTGTGTGTGTGTGTGTGTGTGTGTGTGTGTGTGTGTGTGTGTGTGTGTAAGAAAGAGAGAGAGAATGAGACCAAGGGAGACATAAAGGGAGTTAACCATTAATAACCATTATGAATAAACACTGAATTAAGGAGCTGATTAATAGTAGTAAAATATGTTTTGTGTGTCCATGTGCATTTGTGTGTTTAAGATGATTTGCCAAAGAGACGCTCTCCACTTATGTTCAAACCCTGTGATCCAGAATCTCTGGCTTACTTGGACTTTAGTGTGTCTACCACAGGCATGCTAGCTGGAGTGAAGGTACACACACACACACACTCTCTCACACACATAGAATAAGACTGTGATGGGAGTGGCAAGGAAGGAGCGAGAGACAGGGTGTAAAGGTAAAGATCTTTATTATCCATAAAGACTCAGCGGGGTCGACATAAACCGCTAAAATAACATTAAGACAGTCGAAGATGCTGGACCATAAGACATCTTTACAGCTAGAGTTGAAGCAATGAGCATCAATGGTGAGATCCTGAGGGCTTATATACACAGGCAACAGGTGTGTAATATACTAATAATCATGTGATTGGGAGCAGATTGTGAGTGGATGAGTGAGAGGGTGTGGTTAGGGGTTTGTGTTTGTGTAGGCGTCACCCTCCGGCTAGGAGGCTGGCCTGTAACCAAGGGCAACGAAAGGCTGGGTTCAATTCCATGATCAAAGAATAGTGAAGAAGTATAAGCTGAAGTTATTCACAGTGGCATAATCACTGTGAAGTTATTAGTATGATAACTTCAGTTTGAAAAATAATTAGTGGAGGATAAGGGCAACCCTTATAAGGCTAATGTAAATATGGAGTTCTTCAGGGTTCAGAGGTGAAATGTTCTAGATTTGTTCTAGATTTGTAATTCCATCATCCATCCTGAACCTCAGTGGACCACAGAACAAACACGAAGCCTAAATCACAACCTTATATGCTTTAGCCAGTGTAGATGTAAATCCTGTGACATTAAGGCTGATCTGATCCACTTTATAATCATTTACTAATGCTGGAATACAGAGAAAACAGTGTCACTGTCCAAGTACTTACAAACTGCTATATTCTGTGGTTATTCTATCTGATTAAAACATTCAGCTGGTGTTTGATGTCCACTTCCCTCACTCTCTCTCACTCTCTCTCTCTCTCACCTCCACAGATGTCTCACAGTGTAACCAGTGCACTGTGTCGTTCTATAAAGCTGCAGTGTGAGCTCTATCCATCCCGTGAGGTGGCGGTGTGTTTGGACCCGTACTGTGGACTTGGCTTCGTGGTCTGGTGCCTGTGCAGGTGCTGTGCTCTAAACAGCTGCTCCTGGACTGTCTGTGGTTGGACTGTCTGGTCTCTCGCTTCCAGAGCTCAGTCCTTAAGTTCTTAAACTTAAGGTGTGAAAAGAGCTCTTATGTGAATGGTCAGTTGAAGTCAGTGTAGCATCCTGAACTGTGTGTGTGTGTGCGTGCGCGTGTGTGTGTGTGTGCGTGTGTGTGTGCGTGTGTGTTTGTCCGTGTGTGTGTGCGTGTGTGTGTGTGTGTGTAGTGTGTATTCAGGGCACCAGTCAATACTGATCCCCCCGGCTGAACTGGAGGTGAATCCTTCCCTGTGGCTGCAGTCCGTCAGCCAGCTGAGGGTGAGAGACACGTTCTGCTCCTACTCAGTCATGGAACTGTGCACCAAAACCCTGGGCAGCGTCACTGACTCACTCAAGGTGGGTTTACACACAGCCACACACAAGAAGACACAGTCCCTATCACACAAGCACTCTGTCAGTCTGGTATACCTGTATATTAACGTGTCATGTGCACATGCGTGTTATTCCATATCCAAATTCACACACCATTAGCAACCAGCATGGACACGTATATAAAAAACCACATAATCTCACAAGCTTGAATTGTGTGTGGTGCAGGCGAGGGGGCTGGACCTGTCACGTGTGCGGACGTGTGTGGTGGTTGCTGAGGAGAGGCCTCGGATCGCTCTCACACAGTCGTTCTCCAAACTGTTTAAGGACGTGGGACTCCACCCCCGCGCTGTGAGCACCGCCTTCGGCTGCAGGGTGAACCTCGCTGTGTGTCTGCAGGTCAGGGCGTGCTTACATACACAGGCCAGATCGTGTGTGTGTGTGTGTGTGTGTGTGTGTGTGTGTGTGTGTGTGTTGGTGTGTGTGTGTGTGTGTGTGTGTTTGTATTGCACAGTTTAAGGTGGTTCATGGTGTTGTTTTTGTCCTGTAGGGGACCTCAGGACCAGACCCCACTACAGTCTACGTGGATATGAGAGCTCTAAGACATGACAGGTGCCACAACTGGAAAATCCACATACAGTCTCCAGAAATCTTTCTCAACACACACACACACTTTAGACAGTCTTGATCTCTTGTAACAGTGTTTCTGCCAATGAACAGTTTCAGAAATTAATAGTGTGTGTGGGTTTGTGTGTGTGTGTGTGTGTGTTTCAGAGTACGGTTAGTTGAAAGAGGGTCTCCACATAGTCTCCCTCTCATGGAGTCAGGGAAGGTGGGTGATGAGCAGATACACTGTTATCTGTTCCTTTTCTGTCTTTATACATATTTATATTGATATATCATATAATAATGCATGGACCACTGGTTTGTTTTGATATGCAGATCTTACCAGGCGTCCGCATCATCATTGCCAACCCAGAGACAAAGGGGCCCATTGGAGATTCACATTTAGGAGAGGTCAGATATTATAAATATCAGAGCTGAACACAGTTTACAGGTCTGGCCGATTTTTTTTTACCTTTCAGTAAATACACTGTATATACAAAAGTAAAAGGGACACCTACACATGATATGTGCAGGAGCTTTTATAACATCCCGTTCTACATTCATCACGTTCTAAACAGAGATCCCCCGTTGTAGATATAACCTACAAGATTTTGGAGTGTTTCTGTGGGGATGTTTGCTCATTTGTCCAGAAGAACATTTGTGAAGTCAGACACTGCTGTTGGACAGAAGAGGGCTTGCCTTAAACTGTTCTCGCAAATTTGGACTGGTGATGTAAGGCTTGTAAGCAGCTGCTCAGTCAGGAAACCCAAGTCATGAAGCTCCAGGCGCAGGGTTCCTGCACTGGTGTTGATACCAGAGGAGCTTTGGAACTCTGTTACTTTTACTCACTGTGCATGTCAGCACTGGACAACTCAACTCTGTAACTTTGTGGTCAACTCTGTAACTTTGTGGTCAACTCTGTAACTTTGCGATTAACTTCGCTGTGGTTCCAAAACACTTCTGTTTTTCAATAACACCACTCACAGCTGATCATGGAATATTTAGGGAATACATTTCACAAAACTTCTTACAAAGGTAGCATACTATTTCAGTTCCATGCTCCAGTTCAGTGAGCTCTTTTTTCACAAGTGTTTGTAAAGGCAGACTGCATGTCTGGGTGCTTGATTTTACACACCTCTGGCAATGGAACGGAATGAAACAGTTGAATTCTGTGATAAAGATGCATGTCCCAATACTTTTGTTCATTTAGTCTATATTCTTTACATTCTCTAATTTCATGGCTATATCACACCGACTCATAGGTATGTGTGGGGAGAGATGTGTTAATAGAACGTCTAATGGTGTGTGTGTTGTGATTTTTGTGTATGTGTGCTGCAGATCTGGGTGCACAGTAGTCAGAATGCGAGCGGATATTTCTCAGTGTTTGGGGAGGAGAACGTCTGCTCAGATCACTTCAGTGCCAGACTCAGTTTTGGGGACACACAGACAGTCTGGGCCAGAACAGGATACCTTGGGTTTCTCCGCCGGACGGAACTCACTGATGCCAGCGGAGGTGTGTGCGCGCACGAATGTATGCACACATGCACACACACACACACGTATGCACACACACATGCACACACACACACGTATGCACACACACACGTATGAACACACACACACAAACATCTGTGTTGCAGCACGGTATGTTTATGCTGGGTTCTGTAGGCAGTGCTTATATATGTGTAGTATGTCTGTACACATGAGCAATAACGTGTGTAGTAACAGTGTCTGGTGTCTCAGAGAGGCACGATGCTCTTTATGTGGTGGGTGCACTGGATGAGGCCATGGAGCTGAGAGGTATGAGATACCATCCCATCGACATCGAGACCTCCATCATCAGAACCCACAAGAGCATTACGGAATGGTGAGTCCACACACCTGGGCGTGCACATGCTCTCATCCACACACCTGGTAACACTAGCATGGGGAGGAGAAGGTGCTAGGTAACAGAGTAAAGCATGTGAATGGAGTGGGTTCTAGGTTGTAGGTAACACTAGTATGTGGAGGAGAAGGTGCTAGGTAACAGAGTAAAGCATGTGAATGGAGTGGGTTCTAGGTTGTAGGTAACACTAGCATGTGGAGGAGAAGGTGCTAGGTAACAGAGTAAAGCACAGACGTGAATGTGTTGCTGTATGGATGTGTTTCTTTCTTAGTGCTGTGTTCACCTGGACTAAGCTCTTGGTAGTGGTGGTTGAGCTGGATGGTTCAGAGCAGGAGGCCTTGGATCTGGTTCCCATGGTAACCAACGTGGTCCTGGAAGAGCACTACCTCATTGTGGGAGTGGTGGTCGTCGTGGACACGGGTGTGATTCCAATCAACTCGCGTGGGGAGAAACAGCGCATGCACCTGAGGGATGGTTTCCTCGCCGACCAGCTCGACCCCATATACGTGGCTTACAACATGTAAACAAACACACGCACATCTGCTCTATACACATGGCTTAAGACAATGTAGAAATACTTATGCACTCCATCCATGTGTAGAAACCCATTCAGATGAATATGCACTTTTGCAAACACACACTCTTGCAAAATATTTACGGTATGTAAAAACTCACACCCTCACGTCTGCAAGTAGAGGCACTAACCAGTAGAACAGAGTATGAGAATATAACACTTCTCAATTAAAACACTGCAAACTGTCGAACTGCAACCAGCCACACACATTCTACACACTCCACATACAGGTGAGGAGGATGTCCGTCACAGGACTCCTCCCCCCCGGCAGTAAGAGTCCAATCAGACTTGCTCGTTTTGTCCTTCATTTGATTTATCATTCTGAAGAAATGCATTTAGTGTATACAGCATTTCTGTTTATGATAAAACGAAACTTGTTGCATACAATGAATAATGTAGAAAACAACTCAGAAGTGTGTTGTGATGGCGGTCATTAATCAAACCAATGTGCTAAAAACACATGCTGATTATTTCACTAGAACTTTGCAACCCTTCGATCAGGAACGGTGGTTACTCTGTTCTGATAGATGTATAAAGTAGATTTATTATGTGAGGATGCACACACAAGCACGCAAACACACACACACAGGCCATGAAGCATGTGTATATAAGGAACTTGCACACTACCGTATCTTAAACTGTTTGGTGTTTGTATGTTTTGTTCGTGTGTTTTCCATTGTTCACTGTTTTGCTGGCATTGTTTATTTTTTTAGGCTACAATATTTTCAAGTCAGGGAATTTTATAAGATATTAAGATATAAGTAAAGTTTGACACAGTAAATATTATTTAACATTTTCTCTTTAATATGTGGTATCACAAAGTAGCCATTTTATACAAAGAAATGTCCAAACATTTTTAGTTATTTTCCTTTTATTGTGTTTGAAATGTGACTGTTGGAATTAATCCATGATCCAACCTTTCATTTTCCTCAACAGCATAAAATTGCAGTGACTGACCACAAAGTGCAGTGCATTTAATTTAGTTTTAATTGAATTTTCCATTTTGTTTCTGCTATAGTTTTATCTCTGTCTAATATATTATAAGGATTTTTATTATATCGTGTGTAATATCATAAGGAGCAGATACATAGATCTGTATAATACAGCTGGTGTTCATTCAGATCACATGAAGCTTCCTCTCAGCTGCTGCAGCTGGGATAGAAAAAGACCCTGCAGAGAGGAGGATCAACAGTGGCCAGAAGAACTGATTGAAAACGTGGACTACTGAACCACAGCAGTGCCATGCAGTGTGTGTGTATATCCTGTTTATTTTTTATTTTTTGCTTTGAATCTTTCCTGCTGGGCTTTGAGCATTTTTGCAAGGGGTCCTGTCACTATGGCAACATCAAACAAGCTGTCTTTTAAAATGTTAATAAAATATTTTCAAATACTCTTGCCATTAAAAGCAAAGGACATCAGTGATACTAATAAGCTTCAGGATAAATATTTTCAGGAAGCCTGATTGGAGGAGGGGGAGGTGCTACATCAGGGGTGATGAGTTTAAAGGGCCCGTTTGCTACAACTGTCTTCTGTTTTGTATTTTTGTAGAGTAATAATCCATTTGAACACGTTCCAACCTCGTGTTTGACCCTCGGTCCTTCATCAGTGCTGTTGAGTTTGTGTTGAATTGTATGTGTTGAATCTGCGTTGGTGGTCAACCGTGAGAAGATTTCTGATTGGATGTTCATTTTAAATTTAACATGAAACGAGACAGTATAGACATAAACTTCTGAGAGCAGCACCTTCCCTTTCAGAGTGATAAACACAGACTATTACACACATTAGTCTGTTCCATTTCAGGCTTAAATGAATGAATAATTTAAATATTTATTGTCTTTTTATCTCAATTAGCCAAGACTGTTTTGGAGCAACATTAGCAACTGGATGATCTTGCTGTTTCATTTCAGCACCCACGTCTTCTGGTATGTTCACGGCTGAAAACAGGTTTGAAAGGTGTGATCACTATTCAGAGCTCCACTGTTTTGTGACCACATCACTTTAGCCACTTTACAGCTTTCTGTTAGAAGAAAGAAATAATGCGCCTCCAAATTGAACGGTTCTGGGTGATGTTCTAAATGATCAGCCTCCAAATTGAACGGTTCTGGGTGATGTTCTAAATGATCAGCCTCCAAATGGAACGGTTCTGGGTGATGTTCTAAATGATCAGCCTCCAAATGGAACAGTTCTGGGAGATGTTCTAAATGATCAGCCTCCAAATGGAATGGTTCTGGGAGATGTTCTAAATGATCAGCCTCCAAATGGAACGGTTCTGGGTGATGTTCTAAATGATCAGCCTCCAAATGGAACGGTTCTGGGTGATGTTCTAAAAAGACACAGCACTGCATTATAAAACCTCTAAATATCCATTATATATCCATTAAGCCATTATATCACTCAGATATTGCTATGGAGACAGGAGCAGTGGTAGTAATAGCTTCAGGAGGTACTGAGCCTTGTTGTAATTCCTGGTTTCAACCCAAATGTATTTCATGTTAATATTTCTACCATATATTTTTCTTGTCTTGACAAGCATCCTTTGAAAACTTGAACCATAATGCAAAGTCCTCAATACAAAGACATGAATGATATACTAAAGAATAAGGAGCAGAACCAGAAACACCGGACACTTTTTATAAAATACTTAGAACTGTGCATTAGATACAAAACCTCAAAAAGATACAGTTCCAGTAAAGTATAAACCTTAGATAAGCTTGACGTGGACACCGGTGAGTATAAAATTATGTCTGTTGGATCTTAGGATTAAACAGAACTATTGCAACCTACATTTGTCACTTTCTGACTTGTCAAGAGTCAGAAAGCCTGCAGAAAGTCTGAGAATTAATGTTTTTCTAAGAGAACAAACAACCCACAATGCCACTCACATACTGTGGGATGGATTGTTTTGATCTGTTATATATTTTTTTGACAAAACATGGCAGAAACAAAAAAAACTCCGGATGAACTCATCTTTCATACAGAAAAACAGTGAATTCATCATGAATGCACGTCATTCCAGCCATGCCAGAGGCATGTGGGAATTACAAACAAGGACATAATAAGTGCTAACTAAGCTAAGTGCCACTGTGCTACTCTCCTCAGGTGGTCTCAGTGATGTTCACTACACACCTTCCTGTATGAAGCCATCCATATAGATAACAGCTGTCCACTCACTGTTGATAACCAAAACAGCCCCAACATTCTGGAACCACTTATTTCCAATCATCTGATCGTCATGAAATCCTCCACAGCCTAACCTCCACCAGGCAGATATGAAAGGTAGGACCAATATGGACAAGTGATAGAACAATTCTGAAGGAATATTTTTAAGATGGGGGGAAAAAAAACAACTTCACAACGAAGCAGCACCAACAGGAACTTGTAGATTATAGACTAGTAATGGACATAGAGGATTAGAAAGAGTCTGAGAACCTTTTACTGATGAAGGTGGACTGGTAAAAGACAAATATTCCTTCGAGAGAAAAGACTAAACAAGAGAGGTAAACATCCCAGCAGAAGGGCATCCAGTTCAGAAAACTGTGTGTGTGTGTGTGTGTGTGTGTGTGTGTGTGTGTGTGTGCGCGCATGCATGCGTGTGTGCGTCAAAAGGCTCCCTGCTTGGTACCATAACAGAAACTTTCATTCTGAAGGCAGCTACAGGGGCTTGTTGAGTCAGAATGGCCACAGCTCCAGTCCAATATACATGCATGGAGCTCAAAGTGTATCTTTGCATCCTATTCAAGGAGGCACAAGGTGTGCAATTTTAAACGTTTAGCACTATAGAACTGCACAGCAGTTCTCAGAGATCGATCATTATCCAGTTTACACTGTGATGCCCCCCCCCCTCCTTTACCCTCTGTAGTGAGGATCACTATGAGGCTGTTCCTACTGGGTGTGGCACCCAGACCCTGCATGTTGCCATGGCATCCTTGTTATTTCATTATGTGCTGCCCCCGCCCCTTGTTATATGCCTTGTTAGTGAAGATATTTAAACCAACAATACAAACACAACAACACTACCCTTAACGCTAGACTATGTGTATTTGATTACAGCACTCGGGTATTTTGATGTGAAAATGTTACACAGAAGTGTGTGAGTTTTCTGTGAAGTTATAAATACAATGCAACCAATAGAAATAGCCAAATACATTTACATCCCATATCATATTTAATATTTGTGTCACATTGCGGTTTGTTTGGATTACTCTGCTGTTATTTCGATTAATATTACGGAAGTATTTCTGAATGCTGACTTCCCTAAACAGTTTTTTAGAGTAATAACGACTTCCGGACGCGTCTAACGGCTGACCTTTACTAGAATTTATTTTGCAGTTTAGTAAATAGCTAAGAGCCTAAGAGAGTGATCAACCACACCCAGAGACGGTTTGGATTTCGAGCTTGAAAGAACGGAATGAGCTGCTTTTGTTTATATGCAGGCTTTGATTATGAAAGGCTGAAAAACATTGGTAGTACCAATCACAAACTTTATTGTAGCGAAAGAGACACAACTGGTTTTCTGGTTCTATGCCCAAATCTGGTAAAAGGGACAAAGTAATGAGCAGGAAAATCACCAAACTCCAGAACCAGATTTTACCCAGCTATTTAAAGAAATTACCGCAATACAACGCAAACTAACCCCTTTTAACCCCCCCTCTCTCTCTTTGTTAGTATTAATAGGATCTTTGATATATCTATAATGATGGCACGTCTTGTTCTAGCAGTAGCACCTAGTTTAATATTGTTTTGGCACTGAACCGCTTGGTTGTAGTCGTCACCCCCACAAGGTGGCGCATGTAGACCGCAGTGGAAACATCATGTCAGCGTCATTTTGTATTTGTAATATGAGAAGGGGTGGTTTTTAATTTGTAGTGGGGCGTGTGTGTGTGTGTTTCTGTGACCCGATTGTGGGCGCGGGCAAAGCTCACGCCAGTAGCAAGATGTGGAGCCGCACTACCGTACACGGCCAGGGTGGGACGCCATGCTGGAGAGCTTGAGCTTCCGTGTGAAAAGCAGCTGTGTAGGTCAGTTACTAAGACGTGGCAAGCGCACAGCCAGCCAGCAATAAAAATGGCAGTCGAAAGTTTATAAAGAATTGTTTATTTGCTAGGTAGAAAAGCGTTTGGTGTGTGTCAAGGTCAGACGGAGCAGTCTAACACACTACGCAGTTTCTCATCGGCACAAAGTGATTCAGTGAGCCGCAATCTCAGGAAGTGCGTCCTAGGACCTCAAATACCGTACGGTCGTTTGAAGTGAAAATCTCTTTCTCGTTTGTTTGAGATAATGTTCCTTTCACTTCAGTTGGGTTGTGGATGCTTTTGAACTACGTTTGTTCGGCTTTCTTCTTGTGGAAGTTCATCATACTATTTGGAAATGTGTGCAGCGGTAAATGGAGTGGACAACAAACCAGGAACAGCGCCTAACCAGAACGGACCGGGCTCGGATCAGTACCCACGAAACTCTAGATTGGATTCACTCGCTGACCTGGAACCGGACAGCGACGCTCCTTCTACAGTAGACGATGCCAAACACACGGGAATTAAATTCGCGAAGACGTTCCTGTGGATTCTCCCTATTTATGTGTTGGGTTATTTCGAGTTCAGTTTCAGTTGGATCCTCGTTGGACTGGCTGTACTGTTTTGGCTCAGACGAAACCAGGGAACGAGGTTTGTGCGAGTGAACCGAGCTCTGTCGTTTTTCGAGCATGAGGAGAGAGAAATACGGCAGAGTTTTCCAACTTCAGCGCTACCGCCCTGGGTGAGTGTGGTGAGGTTATGGTACTATCTGGCATCGTGTACGTTGTGAGTTGATAAAATGATCACTTGCGCACTAGCGTGATTGCACTGAGTAATGACGGTGAACTTTAACCCTGCTCCTATCGAGAATTTTAGCTGTAACCCTCGACCTAGATTGCTCAGTGATGCAATCTCATGTCTCGGTAGTAATTTTAGCAGAATTTACCACTTTGTTGTAGGGATAGTGCGACTGAAACGCTAAGCATGGTGAAGTGAGGCTTCTTCAGCTCTTAGATTTGCGAAGGCAGAATGGAACCATACGCTGCTGTCAACAGAGATGTCAGCAGAGAGAAGGAACAGCACTTAGTTTTCTAAAACACTAGAAGAACTGCCAGGGACAGCATTTCGGCTGAAACAAGATCCCTGCGATCACAGAAAGTATTTGTGGATATTTTCAGGAGGCCTTCGTAAGCATTACTGAGGTGAAAAACAAACAGCAACACCATCAACCCAATTGGTGGGATCTTTCTTCCTGAGTTTATCTGTGCTGAGTGATGCCTGTGGAGGAAGATCCCCAGCAGGGATCTGCACTAACCAGTCCAGTGGAATGATGAATGTCTATTTTTACTGAGGTCATATAACCAGTTTTGAATCCACTCGAGGTTCCAGTAAAGTGACCCAAATTTGAAATGATCTGATTTTCACCCTTCTTAGTAAAAACAGCCTGTGGCCTTTGTTACAATTAGAGGCGTGATCTTTCTCCACTGTGTGGTGTGTTTATATAGTTTTCTCTTACTGACTCATTTAGACGACCCTAAAGACTTTATTTTACCATTTATAAATGAGGATTGTACAGGCAGGCAGAAGGTTTCTGTGATTATGTGCTGAGAGAGAGAACTGCCATCCATCACACAATAATAGGTCAGTAACATAAGACCACTTACTTCTTCCATGGTTCTCATTTAGCCCCCTGAAAATGTTCACAGATTAGTGAATATTTGTGGTGAACATTTAGGCCTTCATTAACTTGATGGGTGTGTCAGATGGGGGTTGGAGCCCCAGGATCCCCACTTTGTCTGATGTGTGTGGTCCCCTAGAAGTAGAGGAGACACTGAGAAGCAGTGCAGGTCACTGCATAAGGCCTGCAGTGTCGTATGCTAATAGGCCGTAAACCCAAAACTGCATTTTCTTAGCAAAGAGCAATTTGAAAATGAGCATTTAATCTTTAAACATACAGGATTCTGATTTTCACTGTAGGAAGTGTAGGCTACAGTGATCTCTATTCATTCTACTGACATCACCTCAACAGTGGAAATTTCCATATAATTTCCTGTTCTAAACAAAATATGTTTACAAACGAACTCTCTGGAAGAAAATGAGCAGAGTAGAAGTGCGATAAAATGATTAGCGATTGGTTAAAATGTGAATTGCAGTTTTAATTTTGCTCTTTGAGTTTATTCAGGATCCATCTTTGCTTAACTGCCTTTATTGATCAGTTTTACTGTTTGTTTCCTTTCTAGCGTTCATGTAGATCTTTTACACTGAATATGAATATAAACTGAGATCTGAAGGGGTGAGAGAAGCATCTGAGGAATGAGGTTTATGATGTCAGTGGGTTGTCCCCTTGGAGTATTTCTATAGAGGAGTCTGAAGATGGTACATTTTCTCTTTCTCTTTCTCCCTTTCTTTTTCTTTCTCTCTGTCTGTCTTTCTCTTCTTTGGGCTTGTTTGGATCTAAACGATGGATATTAATTCAAACAGACCTAGGTGGATGAACTCTCAGAAATTGCAGAGTTTGTTTTAATCTTATTCAGTGAGTTATTCGTTACAGTGTTTAAGGTCAGGCCTGTCCTCAAAGCATTCCGATGGAATCTACACAGCAGCTGTACATTCTGTTTGGTTCGAATCCATCCTGCAGGTTTCCAGTCAAACCTGCCAGTTGTGGAATCTGACAGCACGTGTCTCACCATTTATTAAGAGACAGTATGAGACTGACATTATGCTCATGAAATATGTAGGTATGAAATTGAGCGAATAGTGGTTTTGCAGCAAGTCCTTTAGTTTCTCTCTGATCTTGTGATGAGATCAAGCATGACTGACATTACAGGTTCATGTTATCATGATTAACAGAAACTCACAGAAACCTTTTTTATTTAAATAAAGAACCAGTTGATCAACATAAAATGTAAAACAGGATATTTCATTGACCTGGATAACCTGAGCTAAACGTCAATGTCCAATAGAAATGTTCAACCTACTTCTATTGGACAGTTTTGACCTTTGAATGACATTATCTACCTGAAATCCTGTTCTTTGAATTATTTCTTATGATGAGTGGTGTGTGGGGGCCACTGATTGTGAAGTAGTGTGCCATTATTATGTAGAGTGTACCATTATATTATACCTTTATAGAAATGTTCAACCTACTTCTATTGGACAGTTTTGACCTTTGAATGACATTATCTACCTGAAATCCTGTTCTTTG
>JAOYMR010000003.1:7060908-7071965 GCA_025802075.1 Tenebrosternarchus preto
TGCATACCCTCTATATACATTGAGGGATTATAATCAAGTGCAAAAGTGATATCAGTGCATACCCTCTATATACATTGCTGTGTGGGTTTGAGGAACTTAAGTCCTTCGTGCGGTACAGCAGTCGATCAGTGCAGCTTGGTATCTGCTCTCTGTCCACCGGTTTTAACCAGGCACATCCTTTATTCTGCCACCTTCAGAGAGCTTCATTCAGAACGTTCTGAGAAATGTGGGAAAGCACAACGTGGATGTGGAGAGCCTGGGTCCAGCAGATCTCAACCAGCTGGCTGCTCTCATCGCCGACGCTCTGCAGGTGGTGGAGGAGCAAACAGAGCAGGGATACGCACCACGAGACCTGCAGGAAGAGGACCAGCCTGGAGACCTGCAGGAAGAGGACCAGCCTGGGAACATGCAGCCTGGGGACGATTCAGTGGACCAAAATGTTTCAGACACATCGGTGCAGCAGAGTGAAGAAGTTTCATCTCTCAGTCAAAGGTTTACCAGCCCATCTGTGGCAGGTAAAAAAATATCCGCAAATTGTAAAAACTGCTCACATGTTTTTCAAACTACTCTCCTGCAGTTCTTAAGAAAAATAATCAGAATATTGGTTTAATGTGTAAAATTGAAATAAGGTCATTGTGCTGTCCAATTCCATTCCAGAGAGTCAGGCAGGGGAAGAGAAGAGAACTGTTGCAGACCACACGGTGAGCAGACATGGGAGAAACACAGGTAGAGAGAGGGCAACTGAGCTACTGTGTAGGCATATGCTCTGTGTTTTCAGTCTAGGTAGTGTGTAACAGTACCCAGTTACAAGAAGGGGTTTTACTCACTGACCTGTTGACAGGTGGATATATAACCAGACGTTACTGGTAAAAAAAATAGTTTGGTTTGAGACATGAGAGATCCCTGATGACAAAAGTACATTGGGTTAGGAAAATAATTATTTTGTTTATCTATTTGCTGTTTCTTGTCTTGACAGAAACAGGGATTGTTGACTAAGCTGCTGGAGTATCTAGATAAGTCCTCGCTCTCAGAGATGGGGCCTTTTATGAAGGGGCGGGGTGTATCCATAGAGACGGTTCACAGCAGGACAACCCAGCGAGATGTGGGAATGCAGAAGAAGGCCATGGAGCAGGTGGAGGAGGTGGAGGGGTGGGTACAGGCAGCTGCTATTGCGCCTGCTACTGTCCTGGAGGAAAACACTGCAACGCATCACAAAGGAATGAAAACACAGGACCTGCAGCTCGATGTGCAGTCAGACCCAAACAGTGATGTGTACGGGTACATTATTACAGATTTTGAGTAAGTGTTTCTCTCACATACACACACACACACACACACACACACAAATACACACACTCACATACACACACACACAAATATACATACACTCACATACACACACACACACAGTCACACAAACACACACACTCACATACACATACACACACTCACACACACACACACACACACACACACACACTCACAGCACGCAGCAAAATGCAAAATGTTATAAGTAGCAGAGCTGCTAACGAGTGGGTGGGTTACATTTTCATTAAATTGATTAAGTGAGAAAGCCTGAATGTTAAAATACTGCAGAAAGCATTTATTAATGCTCTTGAAATTGTACTTTCCACAGTTTTGGATACTTTGATAAGCATTTCACTACAAGTTTATACATAGAAATATACTGTGATACATAGAAATATACTGAATTTTACTGTGTTTATTTCATTTTGTTGTTCAACCAAATGTGTTTAATGTGATTTTACAGATGTTTAGTGAGTCTCTCACACACACACCAACAGTTTATGGGTACATCATTACACAAATCTCTGAGTGTGTGGTTCACAGATACACATGCGCTACAGTAACACTCTCACTACAGTCACAGCCCAGTGACTCTCTGTTTTCTCTTCTTCTCTTTGTGTGTCTCTCCCTCAGCTCTCTCCCTACTGATCAGTAACACTCTCACTACAGTCACAGCCCAGTGACTCTCTGTTTTCTTCTGTTTGTGTGTCTCTCCCTCAGCTCTCTCCCAACTGATCAGGGTGTGCACCTGATGGAACTTGTATCTCACAAAGCAAAGATCCAGATGACTGATTTTCTTGAGCTCTCGTGAGTCTTGTGTGTGTGTGTGTGTGTGTGTGTGTGTGTGTGTGTGTGTGTGTGATCCCATTTGTTTGTGGCATGAATATGTTCTCTCTCACTCTCGTCTCTAGGAATTTATTGAGACACTATAATAAACTCATATCACTGTAATGATATACTATATATAATATGTAATGTTAGTGTGCTATATAATATAATGTGGTTGCTCCAATAATAAATTCAGTAATCAATATTCAGCAATGATGACAATCACAGGACTGTTTTTTTTTTCTACATGTGTGTCTGTTTGTGTTTAGTGTTGTTGGTTCAGCTGTGACATTTCAGGTTCGACCCAATTCTCAGAATGTCACCACAGCCGATGTGGCCAATGTGGCAGGTATCAGTGTTACACACACACACACACACACACACACACACACACACACACACACACACACACACTTTTCCTCTTCCTCTCATGGTCTGTGATGACTGTCATACCCTCCTATTGTATACGTGTGTGTGTGCATGTGTATTTGATTAGTTCGTCAGAAGGATGCACTGGAGAAAGAGGCCAGACTCACCATAGTGGAGGCAGGAGTCACTGATGTAAGAAAACTCTGTTCATTTCAAACTCTATTCCTATCCTTTTACACCTCTGTCCCTTATTCTATATTTATCCCACTGAAAATAAGACAGCCTGCTAAGTACTTAGTCATGATATATTCACTCCCACACAAGAGCTAGAGAGAAGCACAGGAGCTGTTCTTATTCATATTTCTTGGTCAAATATGAATAACCTTTTTGTTTAACGTAACTATTCACTGTGGGATAACAAGACCATGAAGGATGTTACAGGAACTCACTCTCTTGGTCTGGCACCTTCCTGAAAGATAAGTTGCTAAATAAACATGCTACGGTTAATCACACACAGGTGCATCTAATCTTATTCATCTGTTATTTCATTCACATCATTCCTGCATCATCTAGATCTTAGCCATGCTCTTGCTGCGACAGGGACGCTGCTGCTAGTGATCCTGCCTGTAACACTGTATATGATACTGTAACACTGTATATGATACTGTAACACTGTATATGATACTGCCCTGCTGATTCTCCTTGTGGAGAGCTGAGCCCTTGAGTTGCTGGGGGTGGTCATGTTGTAGACATCACTCTGGTTCAGCAAGCAAAAGAAGATGAGGTCAAACCCTAAAGCTGATGGAACATCTCGCTCCACATCTGTCCTTCCCCAGCTTCTTTTCTAATACCGTCCTCTCTACCCCCCACATCTTTCCTTCTCTGTCTCTGTATTCTCCTTCTCTTTCTCTGGTTCTGAAGAAGGCTAAGCTGACTCAGATTCCCACCAAATACAGCCGCTCAGAGTCTCTGAAGTTCCTGATCCTCACAGTGATCTCCATCGTGTGCATCGTCGGCGTCCTGCTGGTCTCCACCATCATTTACTGCGTGCGCCATCGCTCACACCATAAACTGAAAGAGAAGTTCACCAACCTCGGCACAGACCCTGCTACTGAAGCCACAGCTACGTACCAGGTACCAGGGCCTCTGTGGTGGGGATGAGTCCAGTGTCACCAAACAGGAGCAACCTATAAATATCAACCTAGAAATATTTCATAAGGAGTAATATTTGGTAGCTGTGAAAAATCTCATTTTTCAAACCTCCCTCTCTCCGTGTAGGAACTGTGCCGACAACGGATGGCTGTAAAGCCTCCAGTGGAGAGGACAGAACCTCGTCACTCCTCTCGTATAAACAGCGTGTCGTCTCAGCTGAGTGACGGACCAATCCCAAGCCCTTCGGCTCGCACAAGCATCTCCTCCTGGAGCGAGGAGCCAACCCACTCCAACATGGACATCTCCACTGGACATATGATACTGGTACATGTACACACACACGCATTCACACACTGGGCATGTGCAAAGATACGTGTAATAATCAGACGGGAATAAAAAAAAGACCAGTGTAGTGTAAGTTATTGACCGTGTTGCAGTCTTATATTTCCACATACAGTGACTGCAGCACGACGTGCAGTGTAATGAAAATGAGTGGTGAATAGTTGCTCAGCAAGAAAATAGCTGATGTTGAACATATGTGAGGAAATACATTTCCAGCACTGGGCAGGCGACCTTGTCCAGAGTGTTTTATAGAAGTGCTTTTAGTCTCTCATCAAATAGAGCTATTTAGTCAAATGCAAACTTGTACAATTTCACAGCAGATTTCTCTCCGATGAGTACCATGATTCAATTGTGTAGAATTCAGCATGACTAAAATCAGTAGTGTTTCTCTCAGCTGTGTGTCTCTCAGCTGTGTGTCTCTCAGCTGTGTTTGGCTCGTTCTCCCTGTGCTCCCAACCCCCGTAGTCTTATATGGAAGACCACCTGAAGAATAAGAACCGGTTGGAAAAGGAATGGGAAGCTCTGTGTGCTTATCAAGCAGAACCAAACACCTGCAGTGTTGGGCAAAGAGACTCCAACACCAAGAAGAACCGTGTCAGCACTGTCATCCCCTGTGAGCATCACACACTCCTACACACTGACACCTGGAGACAGGCAGACTGGTACATTTATGTCATACAGTGCTGTGTGTGACATATCCAACAGATTCACAGATGAAGCATGAGTCAGTAAACAAGCTCTTAATAATAATAATAATAATAATAATAATAATAATAATAATAATAATAATAAAACACAGAAACAAAAGCAAAATAACAAAAATGACCAGTAGAGGGCGCACTCCTCAAACATGACCAGTAGACATGAAACGTAGGGGAAAGTGTGCAACCTGAAGGAAGGGCAAAATGGTATGGTTCTGATGCTCCAAGCCAGGATAGAGGAGGCCAAAGAATACAGATAGAGGTTTTATTGAATTCAGTTCAACGGTTGCTTTCCTCCACCATGAGAGATGTTTTGCCCAGCCACATAGGTTCAGCAGGCACTGAAAGAGACATCCAGGTCCTGGGTTTCACAGCTGGTAGGGAACGTAGAGCAGGAGACAGATATATGCTATGGTTCTGTCAATAAGCTTGTGTTCCTCTCTCTAAACCAGTTCTGTTTGCATCATCTTTTTGAGCCCTTCCACATACACTGCTACCAGGGCTGCTGATTGCAACCAGAATCTGGAATTCGACTGCATAGTCAGATTTATTTATATAGTGCTTTTTACTACAGCCATTGATGCAAAGCATCTTGAGAGATGTTTGAATCCAAGCTGTCAGTGAGCACCAGGTGGCAAGGAAAAACTCCCTAAGAACATGATGAAGAAACTTTGAGAGAAACCAAGCTGAATAGGGGATCTTCTGGTTGACACTGTACACCACAAAAGGAACAAACTAATCAATAAAGAGCAAAAATAATAAGTAATAAGAACAATTAAGCAATAGAAGACTATTCTGGATTATGAGAAATTCTAGCCTGGCTTTGAAGGCCTGCACTAGAGTAGATTTATAGGTCTAAAAACCATCTTGCACAGGAAAAGGTCACAACAGTTGTGCAAAGAGCCACAGCAACTGAAAGAAGTTGAGAAAAATGTGATACCAGAAGTAGATGTACCTTGGTAGAAAGAGAAGATAAATGTTTAGGCATGGTCAAATTCAAAGTGTTTAAAATAGGAGTATGTAGTGCACAAGGATGACCTCTAGCAGATCTAGTTATGCTAGTACAGCTAAAGTGTAGAGCCAGAAGGTAATATAGGCATCAGTGCATCCTGCAACATCATCACTTTGTCACTCCCAGTGAACAAACTTGAGTGACAAAAAAGTCAGTCAAAAAAGTCAAATTTATTTATATAGAGATTTTTACAACAGCCTTTGTCTCAAAACAGCTTTACAGATGTCCAAGTCCAAGCCCCCGTGATCAAGCCAAGGGTGACAGTGGCAAAAACCCCTTAAGAGCATGAGGAAGAAACTTTGAGAGGAACCGAGACTCAAGGGGGGGGGACCATCCTTTTCTGGCTGACACCGGTCACCACAATAACAATGGTACAAACAGCAAAGTATAAAATTAGCACGGAAAGTCCATTCAGGGTTTTCAAGATGGGTTCTGGGTTTCTTCCTAATCCCCGCCTCGGGAAGTCCTTGCCACTGTCGCCCCTGGCTTTGCTCATTAGGGAATTGGAACCATGTGATTGTAAAGCTGTTTTGTGACAACATTTGTTGTAAAAAGCGCTACATAAATAAATTTGACTTTGAAGTACATTTCCTTGAGGTACTAATAAACAGCCTGCAATTTATATGATATTTTTGTGGGAGCCAATGCAGTTTAGGAAAGATATGAGTTATATCAAACTCTCTAAGTCACTTTGGATAAAAGCATCCGCTAAATGCCATAAAATGTAAATGTAAACATTACATAATTAGACAGCTTTACTCCAGGCTGGGTGTCATCAGCACAGCAGTGGAAACTACCATAGTATTTACAAATATTTTCACCAGTGGTAGCATATAAAGACCAAGGCAGGGGATCTAGAACAAACCCTTTGTAGGACACCAAAACTAACCATGGTGTCTGCTGAGGTGTTACCATTTATGTTCACAAACTGGTAACGATCAGTTAATTAAGATCCAAACCAGGAAAGGCCTGTTACCTTAATCACAACATTTTCAGGCCTATCTAGTAAAATGCTCTGATCTATAGTATCAAAGCAAATCTATAATATTTAAGCAAAGAGACACAACCCTGATTGGAAGCCAACAACAGGTTATTAACAGGTGCCTCACTGAGATGCTGTGGTGTCCTCTTAGAATTCTCACTGCTGATTGATTGATGTCTCTAACACTTTCCATAGTCTGGATGTTTACCTCTAGCACAGTGTTCTCCTTCAGACAAGTAATTAATCTACACTTCACCCAGACAAAACTACTGCTCATGACTGAGAAAGAATAATGAGATATCTTGCACTGTGCACAAAGCAGAAGAATGGTCAGGGTTTATGTTTTTAAATGATACTTATTTTGATAATTTTTTTTATTTATAATTTTTTTTTTATTTAAATTGGATCACGGACAGTTGAATGTCTCTTCTGCACAGGGGATAATTGCTTTGTCACTGTGTGGAGTATATTCACTCCAAAAATCAGATGAATGAGTCTCTTATGTCTTGTTCAATGTTGTTGATTTCAGAATTGTAGTTCTGATTTCAGAATGCATAGTTCACAGGTTTTCTCATAACTTGTTTGAGGTTGACACAAGCACATCATCTTAGGATGGTCAAATATCTTGCAAAACTGGTTCATGAAGGCTTGGAAGTTCCTTGTCGGAGGAGAATGGGTAACGAGAGCTGTTCCCCAAAACTACTAATAGTTGAAGATCTAGGCTACAGAACTGTTCCTTCACAGTAATGTGTCTAGGATGGCATCATTTGGTGTTCACAAGCAGTTTCTCCTCCACTGGCTTTACTGCTTAGCTTGATGTCAGGATCCTGAACACTATGAAATCTGAGGATGGTAGCATTAGCATTAGCATCGTGGATTCGGAAAAACACATAACGCTACGCTGGTAACACACCCTCAGATAACACATCCCTGCTCTGAGTTCATCCATGTTGCCAATGATCTCACATTTCCCATGATGATAACTGGAAGGAATGGTTTATTCACACGTTTCATTATCCTCCTCCTCTGCATAGTTCGTCCTCCTCAGCTTGTCTAGGATCTGGTTTCTGTCTCTAGGCGGCACCATTATGGAGCGCGATCAGTGTAAACCAAGCACACATTGTTCATTTCTATGAAAATATAAAAGTCTGAAAAGGAAAGTAATTCATGAAAAACTATATAAATCCAGTTACCCCAAACTTTGGTCATGTATGTTTACTTAATACAAGTAAGATAAAAAGATGATAAAAAGAAACCCATAACTACAGAGCAGCTACGATTGATCCAAAGCCCCTGGTGGTCGCCGATCTTCCTGGCAGTAGCGTCACTGCTGAGGCTCGTCTTTACTGGAAGTTGTCCACTGAGCAGAGTCTCACTTCTGTTCCCTGCTAGCTCCAGTTTACGGCACTGACTAAACATGGTGCCTCATTTTTCTGCACCATTAGCACACTTGTCGTTCTACCTCCACTACCTCAGGAGCTGCTTGGTATGTCGCCTCTTCCTTCAGTTCCTCCACTGCGCTGTAGTGTGCAGCTTGCTGAGGTGTCTCTGTACCCAGGAAGGGTTCTACCATAGCTCTTGGTATTCTCTCCCTCCTGGCATGCTCGATTGCTTCTAGTTCAACAGATAACATCTGATAAATCACCTTGGAAACCATCACAATGCAAAGCCTTTTATTGGGGTTTTCAAGAAAGCACCTTCCTTCTCCAGTGTTTTGTTGAATTCATAATTTAACCAAAAGCTCAACATTGAGATCTGGCATCCTAGACCCCCCCCCTTTCAATTGGCATAGATTCAGTGTATAATTAATTTTTATATATTAAAAATTGTATTTAATTATATGATCTACTGGTCTAACTACTAAATTGAGATTTAAAATTGATCATTTAAATTAATATGTGTGTGTGTGTGTGTGTGTGTGTGTGCATGCGTGCATATTCAGATGATCATTCTAGAATCTGTCTGAAAGTGGAGAACAGTCAAGGCAACTCTGATTACATCAACGCCAGCCCTATTGTGAGTACACTCTCCACACTAGTGCTGTACAGTTACTGCAATAAACAAATGTACTGTAAACCAGCGCATCCCAAACTGCTACACACAACACTCAGGTTATGATACACACTTTATGCTGTGACAACAAAATGCACACGGTGTACTAGATTCTACAGTACATCAGTATGTTCCACTGTAAAGGCTGTAATGTAAGGGGTGTATTGTAAGGGGTGTATTGTAAGGGGTGCTGTGAGTGAGTGTGTGACTGTTTTTGGTGTCAGATGGATCATGACCCGAGAAACCCTGCCTACATCGCTACTCAAGGTCCCCTACCCTCTACAGTGGCTGACTTTTGGCAGGTAATCCAGACTGTGTGTGAGAGAGAATGTGTGTGTTTGTGTGTGAGAGTGTGTGTGTTTGTGTGTGAGAGAGAGTGTGTGTGTGAGAGAGAGTATGTGTGTGTTTGTGTGTGAGAGAGAGTGTGCGTGTGTTTGTGTGTGAGAGAGTTTGTGTGTGTGTGTGTTTGTGTGTGAGAGAGAGTTTGTGCGTGTTTGTGAGCAGCATGTCTAATGTGTCTGAGTTTGTTGTGTAGATGGTGTGGGAGAGTGGCTGTGTGGTGATCGTCATGCTGACGCCTCTAACAGAGAGTGGTGTTAAACAGTGTTACCACTACTGGCCAGATGAAGGCTCCAATCTCTACCACATATATGAGGTACAGCTCACACACACACACACACATTTTGCTGATGGCATCAACCCAGTCTATGTATATGATATGTACAATGTGTTTTCCATACACACACCCATTCTGGTTCTTTGCATTTATATGCAATAAGTTTAATGGGGTGTTTGAACATCTATGTATGTCTGTAGGTGAACCTGGTATCAGAGCATGTGTGGTGTGAGGATTTCTTGGTTCGTAGTTTTTACCTGAAGAACATGCAAACCAATGAGAGTCGCACAGTCACCCAGTTCCACTATCACACCTGGCTCAACCAGCACACACCCGAGACCAACCAGGCTCTACTTGATTTCCGCAGGTATGGCTCATCCTACACCCTGGTGTGTGTGTGTATGTGTGTGTGTGTGTGTGTGTGTGTAGTGCTCAATTATTGTAATGAAGAACATATGGGCATCAAAGCCTTTTTCTCTCATTTTTTCCTCTCTCATCCTCTTTCTGTTTGTATAGTATACTTATATATACTTATATATACTTTCTGTTTGTATAGTATACTCCCCCTTCTCTCCATCTCCATCTCTTCATCTCTCTCTGTATCTCCTTCTGACAGTGTATCAACCCCTTTCACCACCTATTTTGCTACATCCCCATCTTCTAACCTCTCTCTCTCTCTTTCTCTCTCTCTCTCTCTCTCTCTCTCTCTTTCTCTCTCTCTCACTGTCAGTGTACTTTCCATTTTTCCACCCTTTTTTTCTCTAGCTACACCTTCTAATGTCTCTCTCTGTCTGTCTGAGGTACATTTGTATATCCAAAACTAAAGTTAAGAATCTGATAACAATAAATTATAGACAATTATCAGAATAACAACAATAAAATAAAAAGAAAAAGGTGGGTTTTCAGTTTGTACACAGTACACTGATATTGTATATTGACGGTTCTAAAAATTGTCCACTTGCAGCATATTTTTCTCTCTCATTTGTAGCTGAATCTGTTTTTATCCAGATATATCAATTACATCACAGCTTCTCAGCTGTTCCACCATTAATCCAGACTGTCTGCTATGGTAAAACTGTCTCCTTGAGTCCTTTCAGCTTTATGGTTCACTTTATACTTTGGTTTTAGTTTCCCTATAATACATGGTCCAATTTGATTGGTTCTAGTTCTACTTGCTGTTTCTCTTGTGCTTCTGGATGTGTGAGGGATGAGCCAGTTGTCAGTCATGCATTAATGAGTCTAAACTTTGACTCGAGAGTGACTCTCTTCTCTCATTTCTTAAGGGGACCCACTCACCACCCTCCCTTCCCCTCCCTCTCTTGTTTCTTCCCCCACTCTCTTTTCTGCTCTTTTTTTCTCTTTCTCTCTCTCTCTCTCTCTCTTGCTCTCTCTCCCTCTGTCTTTCTCTCCTTGTTGGTTTGAGCGGTTGCCAGTGTCATTTTTGTGCTGATGCAGCTTGTGAACTGTGACCCCAGTTGCATAGTCACAAAAGTGATCACTGACAGTCGTGACTCCACATCCAAGTGCACCTTGGGATACCCCCCCCTCTTTCCTTACTCCCTCAGTGAGACCTTGGGATAGCGCCCGCCGGGTGGGTGGGGGCCGGGGGGGCAGGGGGGGGGGGGGGGCCCGAGGGGGGGGGGCCGCGGGGGGGGCGGGGGGGGGGGGGGGGGGGGGGGGGGGGGGGGGGGGGGG
>JAOYMR010000003.1:7078135-7095624 GCA_025802075.1 Tenebrosternarchus preto
AGCAATAAACACTCACCATTAATTACACACTTTCTAACCAAGGTAGCTTAGTACGCATGCGCAGTAAATCGAAGTAGCACAGCTCGATGAGTAGCACAGTTCGACAGAACACCTGGTTATCACACACATCTGTGAAGATTCACAGACAAAAACCAGCCACGAGAACTAGAACAGACGAAGACTAAATAATCATACGAAGACTTGTATTTTGAAATCAAAGCCTTTGTTTTGAAAAGGAAGTAACTGGTTATCTAAGATTGTTTTGAATCCAGGATGAAAGTCCAATTCTAAAAGAGACTTTTCAGCCCGAAATAACCAGTGGAATACGATTAATAACAATATATGTTTTTTACATCGTAATTATATTTGTCAATTTAAGTAGCAAAAAAATGTCTGCTTTGATTCCTCGCATTGAGCAGCTTTCATCTAGAGTTATTCGTGTGCTTGGCTGTAATCCCGGTCCGATGACCCTACAGGGAACAAACACGTACTTAGTGGGTACAGGGAAAAGGTACTAAAACACGCCATATAAATATAAAATAACATGTTAGAAGCAGCATTCTGAAGTGTCAGTTTCACATTTTCGTTATCATTGCGCTAGTTATCCTCTCCACGATGCAGTAAGGTCTATGGGTTTTATCCGTTTTTTCTACTAATTTCTTTAATTTCTAATTTACTTTTTCTACATTATTTTATCACTGTTTCAAAGTTCTATGCTGGAGGTTACTCTGTGTGTTTGTACATGTGTTTGTGTGTGTGAGGCGTGTGCTGATAGATGCGGGGGAGCCTTCTATACCCGAGTACATCAGTAATCTTAAGGAAGCACTCTTGCAGAGTGACTCATTGATCCAGGAGATTATCATCACACACTGGCATTATGACCACACTGGCGGAGTACCTGATATCCTCGCAAATGTACACACAGGTTAGAAGCTTACATAAACACAAAGTCAGAGCACAAAGTCAAAACTTTGCAGTCTCCTATGGTAGATTAGCCATAGCAGATCATGTTGATGCAGGTCAGTGATTGAGTTAGTCGTGTGTGTGTGTGTGCTTGTGGTGTTCAGATCTCCAGGTGAAGAAACTCCCTCGCTCCCCTCCCCAGTCAGAGGAAATTGGAGAGAATAAGAAAAAATACACTTATTTGAAGGACGGAGATGTCATCAGAACAGAGGGAGCTACACTACGGTGAGCCAGCCACATCTGCTATGAAGTGTGTGTGTGTGTGTGTGTGTGTGTGGTGTGTGGTGTGTGACAGAGAAAGTGCAAATAAGAATGTGTAGTGTGGATTGTATCTGCAGATAGCAAACATATTAGTATTTGTGTGTATGTGTGTGTGTGTGTGTGTGTGTGTGTGTGTGTGTGTATGTGCAGGGTGTTATTTACCCCAGGCCACACTGATGACCACATGGCTCTGTATCTGGAGGAGGAGGGGGCAGTGTTCTCTGGAGACTGTATTCTTGGGGAGGGAACAGCTGTGTTTGAGGACCTACATGACTACATGCTCTCACTGCAAACACTGCTTGATGTCAAGGCAGACCTGATCTACCCAGGTGTGTGTCTGTGTGTGTGTGTGTGTGTGTGCGCGCATGTGTGCAAAGAAATCAATCCATAGATGTCCATAAACTATGTGTAATAGAGCAATTACACAGGGAACACATATTGAGCACATGAAGAAAGAGAGATGCAAAAAGTCATGGAAACTCATGACACCAGCTGAAATCTATCAGTAATTAGAGAACAATCATGAGTGCAAATTAATATCAGCTGATGGTCTCTAAAAAGATTTAATATCAGCTGATGGTCTCTAAAAAGGTTTAATATCAGCTGATGGTCTCTAAAAAGGTTTCTCCTTAATAAGGTGCCACACAAGAAACATCTCATGATGGGTAAACCCAGTGAGTACGCAAGACCTTTCCAAGGCCTGTGAACTACTGGGAGAAAATAGTCTGGTCAGATAAGAGTAAAGCTGAACTCTTTGAGTGCCATAACACGCCATGTTTGGAGGTCCAAAGGCTCTGCATATCACCCCAAAAACACCATACCAACAGTGAAGTTTGGTGGTGGGAACATCATGGTGGGGCTGTTTTTCTCCATATTGCACTGGCACATGTCATATAAATGAAGGAAGGATGAATGGGTAGATGCACAGAGATGTTGTACTAGTGTTATTCTGGTGCCTGGTCGTTGGCAAGAGGAGGAGGGGGTCCCCCATTTTTGAGTCTTGGTTCCTTTCAAGGTTTCTGCCTCTTGCTCTCAGGGAGTTTTTCCTTGCCACTGTCACCCTTGACTTGCTCACTGGGGTCTTGGAAGCAGACATCTGTAAAACTGCTTTGAGAAAACGGTTGGTGTAAAAAGTGCTATATAAATCAATTTTGACACACAACCAAAGAAACTCTCAATTTGTTTCAGAGAAAGAAAATTAAAGCTGATAGAATGGCTCAGCCAATCACTTGGCCTGAATCCAAATGAAAGTCTATGGAAGGAACTAAAGCTCAGAGTTCATAGAAAGAACCCATAGATCCTTCAGGATTTGAAGTGTGTTTGCGTGGAAAAATGGGCCAAAATCACCTCTGAACAAAGCATGCGATTAGTTTCTCCATACAGGAGGCATCTTGAAGCTGTCATCACCAACAAAGGCTTTTGTACAAAGAATTAAATACATTTCAGTAAGCATGTTCAATACTTTTTCCCTGTGTAATTTCTTATTATTACACAATTTATGGACATTTATGGTTTGATTTCTTTGCATGTGGGGATTGGATGCGTTGCCACCGACATCTGGTTAGAGTTTCATGTCAACAGCACCTTTAGAAATGTATTTACTTAAAATTTGGTAACATGTTCACTACTTATTTCACCCACAATATGTGCAACTTGAATGGCATGCAATGTTCCTTATGTAGATTTAATTAACTCAGACTTTCCATTGATTTACAATCAAAGCCAGATGTGTGTCCTGTGTCAGGTCACGGTCCCGTTGTCCTGAGTGCATGCAGTAAGATCCAGGAGTACATTGCCCACCGTTTTGCCCGGGAGCAGCAGATTCTGAGCGTGCTCAGACATAATGCTACGGATGCCTTCAGTTCCTCCGCATTAGTTAAACTTGTTTACAAGGTGATGCACGTCCATATTACACTTCACAGACATGCTGCCCTCCAGTGGCAGTTGATTGGTGTTCTGCTCAGGACGTTTGTTTATGATGTAACATTCTGATATTGTCGTGAGGATTTTTTTATCATTGTTTTGATATTAGGACACACCTGAGCACCTACACAGAGCTGCAGAAATCAACCTGGTTCATCATTTAAAAAAATTACAGAAGGAAGGAAAGATATTCCTTGGTATGATGTACTGACTGCTTTGTTACAAAAACTGTATGTTAATGACTGGCCACTTTATTGGGTACCACCTTTTTATAAACGCCATCTGTTTAACATGATTACAGACCATCAGTAATGCTCCCCTTCATCACTTCCCACATGATTACAGTTGATTAAATATTACTTGGGTGAGAAACATGCTACTAACATGGTATTAGCATGGTAGTGGGTTTTGAACTAATACAAATATGTCCCACACTGTAGTACTTTGGAGTGTTTGTACATATGTCAGTTGTTGTGTTGAGAGTGGTCTGCCACACAAAAATATTCAGTAAAAAATTCTGTGTTTTGTTTACAGTTGGAGATTCAGAGAAGAAATGGAAGAGCAGTCTGTGAATGTGGGGGGCTCCTCTGGGGACTTAAAATTTTATTTTGTTTCTCTATACATACATACATACTTGAGCATTATTGTGCTGAAACCAGGTCTATACTTTCTCCCCTGTATAGAGTCTAAATCTGTGACTGTCCCAATAAATTAAATACATTCATACTGCACCTGCGGATATTTCTTTCATATCCTTCGGTTTCTGAAAAAAAAAAAAAAACCCGAGTAACATCTCTAATCCCATTATTGTAAGCATGTCGTTTAAATGCAACAACCCGGAAGTTAACGCTTATTTTTAAGTAGTGCTGCGGTATACCGACAGTGTGAAACACAAATAAGACCAGGATGATGTAGTTCCTGGAGGAGCGGATAGGGCCGCCGCACCGAGACACTTACGGACGGTTTGCTCCTGCAGCCGGTAAACAACCGTCGATGCGACCCTTGTTTAGCAAGGACATTGCGCTGCGTTTGAATTATGCTTTCTTTAATATGGACGTAAAAGATGTTTCGCTGGAGCTGGGTCAGTGGATCTGTAGACAGAGGAGAAAATACCGTAGCGTTATTCGGTGAGGCTCGAGGAGAATGTTTTGTGTGTTTTTTTCGGGGTTTTTTTTTTGTCCTGTCGGGACGTTTGTGGTCCGTTAAAACATGCTAGCTAACCGCGCTAACGGGACCGACGCGCCACGGCGCTGCGGTAACTCCTGATTTTGCAGCTACTGATCGATATTTGAATATATTCGTCCGCAGTTGATGGGAGCTGCTGTTTGATATGGACGTAAATAGTCGTTTATGTGTTTATCTGTACAGAATATCATAGTGGATGATGGTGTTGCTTTGTGTTGTTGGATGATCGGAGCGTACTTGTCTTTTAACGGTACACGGCTACGTTAGTTAGCTAGTTAGCTCGTATCTCACATATATTGTATTGTCCGTCACCATAACATCAACCTAGGCTCCGACGACATACATCAAGCACAGTTTTTATTCAGTAATTTTAACTGTGTGTAGACTGTCTAGGCCACAGCAACACCGAACATGGTTGTTATTGACGAGGGAGATAAAGTCGCTCGCTAACCTTTACCAAAGCCATACACGCAGGTGTCATCACCCAGGGTTTGGACATCTGAACTGGATCAGATGTGAACTGTATGGACACCCAAACGGGAGGTTGAACCAAACGTAACTGCAGAGGGCTGTCGTCTCAGGGCAGGAAGATACAGGCTAATAAATATATAATAAATAATAAATATATGCCTACTGACAGTACCGTGTAGAATGGCCTCTTGGGACCGTGGAGATGCTGCAGACCGAGACAGCACAATGCCGATTAAACTTTATGAGGAATCTAGTCAGGCCCTTAAGTCGAAGAGCCTCCCTGTGCTCAATGGCAACCAGACCTTAGAAACAGATGGCACCGGTAATTCCCCGCAGGGAGACGAGACACTTCTTTCAGCTACGGACGGCGCGCCCCGGAGCGGCTCCCCGTCCAGGACTGACCGCTCCCCGTCCTCCGCCAGTCTGGTTGGACCGGGCTCAACACGCAGCTCGCAGGCAGGAGCGAGGACCCGCCGCGCCGCTTTGTTTCTGACCTCGCACCTCCCCCGCGTCTCCATAAGGCGCTACATCAGTGTGATTTTTTCGGACTCGCGTTGCTTCTTGTTTTATATGTGTTACCTCACATTTATCCAGTCGCTCATGGTGTCCGGTTACCTCAGCAGCGTCATCACAACCATAGGTAAAGTGATTTGTTACCTGTAGGGAAACTTGTTACCATTGTCATTGTCATGTTTTTCCTTTTTCTCTTCTCTTCTCAGTTGCTTATCTCTTCTTTCCTTTGGTCTTTTATGGTCTTAGTGATGATATTCTGCTATAAGGGATCAGCAGCATATAATCACTAAGAATAATAGCAAACCAGAGGAAAAAAGATTTTTAAAAAATAAGGTTCTGAAGAGAAGTGAACACTAATACTATGTTCATTCATGTGGGCATATGGAATAGAATTTAAGGGAAATGTTTGCATTAAAACTCCAGACACTCAAAATGAAAATTTCTCATAAAACCAGAGCTGCTCCTGATCTCCCTGGTTCTCTAAGTAAAATTCTGCTAAGGTCGCTCTTCTCTGCTGGCTGTGGTTAGATGTAGATCAGCTGAGTCCTTGCTTGTACAGCCTGATGATCCAGCATCATCTCAGCTGACTGCTAGTTTAGCAAGATATGGGAACTAGAGAGAGATGGACTGCAAGTGCATCAGTTAATCTTCCTGTTATTTTCTGATATCAAACCTGGTTCCTGCAGTTCACTCTCGTTTTGTTTTCCCCCTCTTTGACGTAAGGGAAGGCGAGGGCCTTGCAGAATTCATGGGGCCCATTCACAACTCGCATAGTGAGCATACAGGGCCACCCAGCTCTGCATAAAACACTTCATATGTTTTATGCATTGAACACATGAACACATTTGGGGTGTTTTCTATTGGCTTTTAAGTGCAGTGGTTTTACTAATACAGTAAATCACTTCATTTTGAGGTTTTCAGTTCAAAGTGCCTTTGAATTCTTTGTACCTCAGTAGTTTGAACAAAACTACTGGGCAGGACAGGAGTTTTGTGTAATTGTGTGAAGAGTTTATCACTACTGGGCTGTTTATTACAGAAGTGTGTTTGTGAATGTTTGTGTTGTAGAAAAGCGATACAGTCTGCGCAGTTCAGAGTCTGGTCTGCTCGTCAGCTGTTTTGACATTGGAAGCCTCCTTGTCGTCGTCTTCATCAGCTACTTCGGTGGGCGTGGCCAGAGGCCACGCTGGCTTGCTATAGGGGGTGTGTTCATCGCAGTGGGTGCCTCCCTTTTTGCCCTCCCACATTTCATTTCTCCACCCTATCAGCTGGAGCATCTGAACACTACAGGACAGGGAGATGGACTCTGCGCCAGCACCAATAGCACCAGAAGGGGGGAGGGTCCAGAGGCGTGTCCTTGGGACCAGGAAGAGCGGGAACATGCTCTCTATGTGGCACTTTTTATCTGTGCTCAGATTCTAGTGGGGATGGGGTCTACACCCATCTACACGCTGGGACCCACCTACCTAGACGACAATGTGAAGAAGGAAAATGCTTCACTCTACTTGGGTGAGTTAATCCAAGGAGGAGATTCTTGCATAATTTCCTGAATGTTTATTCAACGTTGTTTGTGACCTTCTTGATTTTCATTGGTCTGTGAGTGGTCACTGCTCATTGATAGCAGTTGTTGAATAGTGGTCACCTTGGTGACTGACTTTCCTCACAAAAAGATGGCCCACATGATCCAGGTTGCCTGGCGTTTTCTTCCTGTTATATGTTCTGATATAATCTCACAGCTATAAAACTGAGAAGCTGTAAAACATGACGCATTTTCTTCAGATTACATACACACTACGTATTTTGGCACACTGACTTGCCCACTATGCATTATTCCATAGTTTGCTTGCATAGGAAGTTCATCAAGAAAACAACCAATAAATACATTTATATGTCTCCAGACATTTTCTGCAAGCATAAGTGCTGTTTCTGTGATGTTTGATGGACGTTGCTTGAACCTCCTACAGCTGCATTTGTAATAACATAAAAAATCCTTAGAATAATAACACAACCTAACAACATACAGTTATACAACCCATAACAGCTACCATAAGAGTTTCTATAGTATTGCACTCTTCTCAATGTCTGATTATTTATTCTTAATAAAAGCACAAATTAGTGTTTGACTAAGTTAAGTTTAAATGTTTCACTGTAACCTGAGACTGGATATTTGCATCGTGGTTTCAGTTTCAGAACCATTACACCGGTAACACTTAGACATGTACAATATCTGATAATAGGAGTGTCGTTGATAATATCTTGACCGCGTTCGCCCAAAGGTCCTGGGATCAAATATCATCCTCCTTTGTTTTTTATTTCCCCCTTTTATTTCTGCTTTTGAGTGTTGATCTTACGTTTGTGACATCAGTTCTGTTTCCTGCCTTTATTACATCACATGAAAACGTTGCTCGATTTGATAATCCAGTGAAGACTGATACATTTCTAATGACATTTAATCCCCCACACGTACTTTACTGTATATTTGGGTCGGTCTTTGGGTGTGAAAGCAGGTGTGACTGTACTAACTTGGAGAACACTTTTTGTCTCATGTTCAGTAAATCACAGAATGTTCTAACAAAACCAATTATTTTTGTCAAAGTAATGTAAGTCAGTCTTTTTCTATGATACATTAAGGTGTTTTATTACATTATAAGTCATGAATTCACGCATTTTGGATGTGCGTATGTATGTGTGTATGTGTGTGTGTGTGTGTGTGTGTGTGTGTGTGTGTGTGTATGTATGTATTTAGAACTGTGCTAAACTCATGAAATAACATTAATAACATTATTTGTGTTGTACTGGTGAATATATAAAACGTAGAATTTTTGTTGATTTCCCCTTTAACCACATCACTAAGATAAGAACCACATGCTAACGACCCAGGATAGGCTTTATACAATTATTACCTGATTAATTTAAAAGGAATGTCATCATTAATAAGGAAAGTTTTTTCAGCCTAAATACTTTTTTTTGTTGTTGTTGTTGTTGTTGTTTTGCTTCAAACTAAATGTCATATATTTCTGACACGTTTAAAGATTATTTGTTATCTGGTGTCAATCAGTTCAGAATCTTAACACCTGCTGGAGGTAGAACATCAAGTGTACATGTCACTCCAGTTGAAATTCAATGGCATTTCTAAGGCAATGTGTCACACCTGCACTGTAGAAGTGTTTAATGTGTGTGTGTGTGTGTGTGTGTGTGTGTGTGTGTGTGTAGCAATCATGTATGTAATGGGAGCACTAGGGCCTGCTGCTGGTTATCTGCTTGGTGGAGTTCTGATCGGGTTCTATGTGGACCCAAACACTGTTGTGAACATTGACCAGAATGATCCGCGCTTTGTTGGAAACTGGTGAGGCTCACACACACTTGCTATCTCACATGCTTGGACACATATTCCCACATACATACATATTCATTCACACACTCTCACTTACCAATTTACTTATGTTACTTCACCCACCAGATCTAAATAATTCTAAACAGATTACATTTCCAACACTCCTTTCTCTCTTCTTCTTACTGTTAGCATCTTTCTGGTTTGTAGGATCTGTCTCCATTTTATCTGTGATTTCAGAGCATCAGATAAATCAGATGTATCTTCATAATGTATTTGCAAGTTCGCTTGTCTTTCTCTTTATTTTACACTAAACTCTCACCATGCCAAAGGGTTCACTATTGGAATGTGATCTGTATCTGTCTCCCTCAGGTAGAGAGGTTTCCTTCTGTGATATGATCTCCTGCCCTCACATAGTATCTCTATCTTTCTGCCCTGCTACCCTGTCTGTGTCTCTCAGGTGGAGTGGTTTTCTGTTGTGTGCTGCAGCCATGCTGCTGGTGATCTTCCCCATGTTTGCTTTCCCGAAGAAGCTCCCCCCTCGTCATAAGAAGGATGGTAGGAAGAAGAAGAGGACAAACGATGTGACCAGTGATGATGATGTCATGAAGGAGAAGAACCAGCCAGTCTCCTCCTCCATGGGCTTCGGCAGAGACATCAAAGGTAAAACCTCCGTTTAACCTCCGTTTAACCTCGGTTTAACCTCCGTTTAACGTCGGTGTAGAATCTTTCTCTGATGTACGTGTCCGTGGTGCTTCCCAAATCTCCTTCCTCATCTCCTCATTTTATTTCTCTGATTCTTCTTCTCATCGTCTTTTTCAAAGTTTGCAAAATAATAAACAAGTAAAGGAAGAGAGGGTGATGACAGGCAAACCACGTCCTACAAAAGCTTAGTAGATGCGCAATTCCTTTGTTTTCCATAGCTTTGTGCCAGTTAAAGCTGTACGCAATACACCATCCTGAATATGGCTGAAACACATATGATACGATGGCATATTCAAAACAACCCACATCAGAATATACTTCATATACACAGTCGTTGGCAAACATTCCTATCAATGTCATTTGCTTAGCAGCTTACTGAATTATACCTGTCCTGAATTATACCTGTCCTACAAGCCCGAACACATGTGGGGAAGGTTGTCAGATTCAGTTCTGTGCATTAGATGAATACTGTCAGTCACTGAAGCACAAAGGGGTAAAATAAACAAATAAAACTACAGCTTTCCAGAACGTGTTTTCTGTAAATGTGTCTTGATGAAGTAATTATGTGGAACGTTCATGTCTCTTTCATATCAGATGAGTGATACAGACAGTTTCTTTCATAAAGAAACTCCCTTACGCATCGTTTTGTCACTTCTCAGCTGAGGAGAACATCTGAGACTTTGCTCTGCTCAGCTTTTTCAGTACTCACCATGGCACATATAAAAATATCATCGGGTCTGGAGACGTGGACGAGACAAATGGATATCATACTCATATTAGACACTTATATTTTTGGAATATTTTTTTTCATTGTATCAGGAGATAATTCTGAGAGAGGGCTGGGTCGGCTCTCACAGGTCCATGGTTTTATTATCCATGTAAAAATGTGGGTCATTAACGTTTTGTTTGTTTGATATTTGGGTTTTTTGTTGTTTGCCTTCAAGTATTTCATAACCTGTTCAAATTCTCTCTTTCTCTTTATCTCCTTAGAGTTGCCGAAGGCAGCCTTGCGTATCCTGAGCAATGTGACGTTTTTGTTTGTGAGTTTGTCGTACACAGCAGAGTGCGCCATTGTCACAGCCTTTATCACCTTCATCCCCAAGTTTATCGAGTCTCAATTTGGGGTTCCAGCATCGAGTGCCAGCATCTATACAGGTTAACATCCACACACACCTGAGATATCTGTTTTCTGTAAGTGTTTATCACTATTTATCATGTGGTTTTTGCGTTCCCTTGTCTCTTTGTCTCCCTCTCTGTCTATATCTGTATGCTATAGGGTTGATAATCGTGCCAAGTGCTGGAGTGGGAATAGTACTGGGAGGTTACATCATTAAAAAGCTGAAGTTGGGAGCAAGAGAGTCAGCTAAACTGGCCATGATCTGTAGTGGAGTGTCTTTGCTGTGTTTCTCCACACTCTTCATTGTTGGCTGTGAAAGCATCAACCTAGGAGGAATCAACATACCCTACACTACTGGGTAATGTACACTTATAATGTACTCTGGCTTGTAGGAATATTGAGCACAAAAAATCTAAAGATTCTTTTCCTAAATTAACACTGTCTCATATATATATATATATGTCCTGTCTGTGTACCTCCTCCCACCTGGGCCCATCACGAGACCCCACAACATTTCTTATTATTAGACTGATGACAACCAACTGTGTAACTTCACCAGTCCTGGGGGCCAAGGACTGAGTGCAAAGAAGTGCAGTAAAAATGCTAGACTCACTTATCCACTCTGTGTAAAGCTTTATCACTTATCCACTCTGTGTAAACCTTTATCACTTATCCACTCTGTGTACCAAAACAAATAGTTTAAGACACAAAATTAACTGCTATAATGTAATTCATTAATATTTGCTAAAAATCAGGTATGTCTACATTGTTTTTACTGTTATTTTTAAGTAAATTTGATGTGCTCCCTTCAAAGTGTCCCTGTATCAAATCTGAACACGTATGCAGAAGGTGTTTTGTTTCTTTCTTTGTTTTTTAAGTATTTTGCATTACTGAAACTTCGTACATATCCAGTTTGTTATTGTATTCTTTTTGGCAGGTCTTTATGCATGGGTGAGATGGAGGCCGGGTCTTTTCTTTTAGATGCCTTTTTCAGTTTGCATGTGGTTGGGATTAACTGGTTTTCTATTCTGGGGCACCTTTATTCTGTTTCCTGTAGACAGGTGCTCATTGTAGGTCACTACAGATCTCAGCCTCTGTCACGCAGTAAAAAGTTTCTCAGACCACAAAATCCTCATGAATTCCCCTTTACAGAAGTTTTGTTTAGTCTTATTTACACTTTATAATCTCATTTATTTATTTATATGTTTGTATGTATGTGTGTGTGTGTGTGTGTGTGTGTGTGTGTGTACATATGTATGTACGTATGTATGTATGTGTAAATATATTATATATCATATATATTATATATGTGTGTGTATGTAAATATATTATAAATTCTAGACTCTGAGCTCTCAAGAGCTTTTCTTTTACCAGATAAAGCAGTAATAGTTTGTTACTTTGTCTCTTAGAGCTGCATACAGGATTTTATACAGGAGATGTTGTGACAACCTCAGACCAACAACTGAAAGAACCATGGTTTCACTTCTAATTAAAAACCTCTACTTGTTTGATGGAAAACCAGCCCTTGTTACCAGAAGTGGTGGTCAACGCACTTTTTTAAACCAGACCATTTCCCATGGGGCTTCACAAACTGTAGAAAAGTTTGATTTAAAAATGACTGAGCCGTATGTCATTCGTGTTTTGCATTCTCTTTCGTCCGTTCTCTCTCTCTCTGAAGGCCCACATTGACTCTGTCACATCGGAACCTAACCGCGGGGTGCAATGTGAACTGTGGCTGTCGTATCCATGACTACGCACCTGTGTGTGGTTCAGATGGAATCACCTACTTTAATCCCTGCTTGGCTGGCTGCAACAGTGTCTCCAATGACAGCTCAGGGGTGAGGACATACACATAATCAAAATAAATCTTTAAATTACCACCCCACCCCCAAAAAAGAGTCAAACTAAGGGCATTTGAAAATTTCCAAACTTTACTATTCAGTGTCACCCAGAAGATCATTTTCCCTTTTGAATCTTGGTAATCCTCTGGATTTCTTATCATACCATGTTGGGCAGTTTTTCCCCAGAGTTCAGTAAAACTGCTTTGTGACAGTATTTACCAGTAAAATCTGAATCTCACTTTCACTGCAGAAGGGAGCAGAACCTGATCTCTCTGCTTCTGTCACTCAGAATTATCACTGAAATTCTAGAGAACATTGTTCATTGCATTTAAGATAACAGTGTGCCCGTTTCCTCTATGCAGTATACCATGTGTGTATGTGATCTGTGCGTGTGTGTGTGTTTTCTCTCACAGCTCAGGAACTATTCAGACTGCGCATGTGTGCAGAGCAGACAGGTAATCACTCCATCAGGAGGGAATCACGAGCTGCAGGTGGTCATTGTGAAGACGTACCTTAACGAAAACGGGTACGCGCTTGCTGGCAAGTGTGAGCGTACCTGCGGAACGCTCATAACCTTCCTGATCTTCCTCTTCATTGTCACCCTCATCACGGCGTGTGCCCAGCCGTCTGCCATCATTGTGACTCTTAGGTATGCTACTCTTCCTCGTCCTTCCTCTCTTTATTCACTGTGTCTTTTTCTCTTTTGCTTTGGGTCCTGTTTCCGTATCCTTAGTAAACACAGATGATGTCTTAACGGCCCCATTAGAAGTGATGTGTGTTTATTTTCTGATAAATTGTGGACCACTTGGTACACCATTAACCCATAACACACCATGTTTACTCACGTCACTGTATGGAGGAGAGCGCACAAACATACAAACATTTAATACTTTTTCAGATCTCACTATACCTTTTTAAAATGTTTTTTAATTACTGCCTTTTTAAAAAATATTTGATTGCTCTGAAGTGAAAGGTTTTTGCTGCATTCATGACATTTGTTTGTCTTGTCTAGATCTGTAGAAGAACAGGAGAGACCGTTTGCCCTTGGGATGCAGTTTGTTCTTCTCAGGACTCTTGGTAAGACAGAAAGGGTTTTACATTCAAGTGTAATGATTTACATAGCATGATAATTCATGACCACCAGTGATGTTTAAGTGTAATGATATGGGGTGTGATTATTGTGGACAGGTCATTAAAAAAAATAAAAGAAAGAAAACTTCTAAATTATCAAAGTCAGACTTTATCAAATATAAAATGTTTTTTAGAAAAAAACTAGACTAGACATATAATTAAAACTAGACTAGACATAGCTAAAGTGTAAAAGAGAGGGCATTGACAAAATGGTGTACATTAATAGTATGATGGAAAGTAAATAAATGTAATTGTGCCCTCCTTCCCTCCAGCCTATATTCCTACACCCATCTATTTCGGGGCTGTGATCGACACTACCTGCATGCTGTGGCAGCAGGACTGTGGTGTTCACGGCTCCTGCTGGGAGTACGATGTCACCTCCCTGCGCTTCGTCTACTTCGGCCTGGCCGCCAGCCTCAAGTTCCTGGGCTTCCTCTTCATCTTCCTCACGTGGTATTCACTTAAGAGGCGTGAGGAGCACACACACTCGCACACACACCCGATCTCCCCGCTGGACACAGTCAGCCAGCTCATTTGCCATGTAGGGGGTCAAAAGGGTCACGCTCGCACGCGCTCCTGCCCCGTCTTCCTCCCCCGCCCCCCTGAACATTGTCATGCTGCAGCCATGGCAACTGGACAAGCCCTCAGCCGTGGCAGCAGTTGCCCTGGCAATGGCTTAAAAGCAATAACTCCACCCATCAGGTCTCTGGAGAAAGTAGTGATATGACTGCAAAGATAGAAACACACTCTTACACATCTAAATAAACAGGAGGGGTGTGTCTGAAGACCAGGGGGAGTCTCTCCACCTCCACCATGTCCATCTAAATAAACAGAGGAGTGTGTCTGAAGACCAGGGGGAGTCTCTCCACCTTCACCATGTCCAGGTGTGAAAAATGTCCTGCACAAAGCTGTTGCTGGTGCCTTTTTCTTTAGACTTGCACACATACAATTTGGGACACACTGGACATGATACCTCAACAGGACCAGTACCTCTCTTTCTTCTTGCGCACACACACACACACACACACACACACACACACCCAGTCTCTCACACACACCCAGTCTCACACACACACACACACACACACACACCCAGTCTCTCTCACACACACACACACACCCAGTCTCACACACATTCTGTTGGGCCAGTACTGTACTTCTCTCCTTATTCTTACAAATGCACACATTCACTGATTCCATGCTAAGTATTATTCTTACTGTTTTGTGCACACACTTATGTTACCCTGTTCTCTTCTGTTGTTTCTGTCATTCTCCTCTTCCTGTGATATTCTTCTTTTTTTTTTTTGTCTGTGAGCAGTATTATGAGAGACTGTAGAGGGGCTGCCGAGACACAAACCTGTCTAATACTCATTTATTGATTAGTGATGTGGTCAATTCTACATGCGTATCAAGTTTTGCAACCTGCAGTAAAAGGTATGACCTAGAATTTAAACTGGAAGCTGTACTATGCAAATTTTCCTTTCCCTCTCCAGTGTATGAACTGAGCCAAACGGGGCAATGGTACTGCCCTGAATTGCTGTCCAAAGCCAAATGCTGTGTGTCAAAATATTTTAAAAAATGACAAAAAAGTATTAGTGGCAGTATTAATATGTTCACTGCAGATCTGCACTGAGGGTGTCTCCTACACTGGATGTTATCATCAACGTGTTTGATGTTTTAAATTAAAATATTTTCATTTAAACAACAAAAAATGCTGTCCGTTATTGGGTCTCAAAGGTAGCTGTGAAACCGTTTCTGCCCTTAAAGTTGTTCATTTCTTACATGTGCCACAGAGAACTGCAGACGTAACTTTTATTTTTCATTGTCGTTTTTAGAAGTTAATATTTTTTCCCTGATATTCTTTTATTCTTTTTACCCTGATTTATAAAAACGAAGCGTTACACACTCTCACCGTGACCGGTAGGGGGCGGTGTGCAGAAAACGGGGAGGTTGTTTTGTGGGCCGAACGCGCTCGTGACGAATCGCTCAGGAACTCGAGTCGGTCCCTTCCTGCGCACGCGAGAGGACCTCACGTGTACCACGAACATGGCACTCTATAATTTTAAAAAGATTATGGTGGTCCCCACCGCCAAGGTACGTGTTGTTCCACCTGAATGTGTTATTTACTGTAACCGACTGTGTTTAATCATGGTTGTTAATGTGGATGCGGTACCGAAAGCGCTTCCACTGCGGACACGTGTCGGTAACTACACCAGCTAGCTGGAGTTTAGCTCGCTTAGCTTGTTCATCTTACCTCGATCAATAAACTATAAAAAAGGTTTTAAGGTTTATGCTTGTTTCGTTCGAGCATGCCAGACCCAGCTTTTATTTAGTATGTGTATAGCTATAGTTGTTCACAAAAGGCATAGGAAAAGAGATCCTACTACCATCCAAAGTACTGCAGCCCTTTAACGCGTAGTTAGTAAATGAACTATGAAGGTTAGCTGACTTATTCCAACGATGAACATTATCCAGAGCACCAAGGATCACTGGCGTCAGACTAACTGAACGGGAGTCGTAATGTTCAGAAATAATGTCCAGTTGAGTGCGCAACGTTTAGGCTAGAGCCTCCATTAGGTGATTTAGCTAAAAGATTTGTTTTGAAATTGTACCGAACTGTACGAGTTTCTTTAAGTGAAATGCCATCCAGTAAGGACGTTTTATTTATTTTTTTATGTCAAGTCAGACGTGTTCAAGAAAGGTATGATGATTTTGTTAATAAGCAAGGATACATGATTTTGAGAACCATGGTGGCCTTTTACTGACACAGTCGTTGAATACAGTTGGATTGTACTTTGTGGGGGTGTTTGAGTGCTTGTAGATGGATGCAGATTGAACCAGTCTGCTCGTGATTTTAATGTCTCTTTTATTCCTACAGGACTTCATAGATCTGACACTGTCCAAAACGCAGCGCAAAACTCCAACTGTTGTCCACAAGCACTATCAAATCCATAGAATCCGCCACTTCTACATGCGCAAGGTCAAGTTCACACAACAGAATTATCATGATCGCCTCACGCAGATCCTCACTGACTTCCCCAAGCTGGATGTGAGTTACACATTTAATCTGGTGTTATTGGTATTCACGGTTGGCTGTTTGGTTTAGTACTAACCTTTCTCCCTCCTGTCTGTGTGTCTCTCAGGACATCCACCCATTTTATGCTGATCTGATGAACGTGCTGTATGATAAGGATCATTACAAACTGGCTTTGGGTCAAATTAACATTGCCAAGAATCTGATTGATAAGTAAGATCAAGAATTCATGATTGTTAACCTGAAACTTCCGATCACAATGGTTTGATGCTGAATCTTCTAAAATTGTGGCTAATTATCCAGACACAGAAGTAATTGTGTGTGTGTGTGTGTGTGTGTGTGTAGTGTTGCTAAAGACTATGTGCGTCTGATGAAATACGGAGACTCACTGTATCGCTGTAAGCAGCTGAAGCGAGCAGCACTTGGGCGCATGTGCACCATTCTGAAGAGACAGAAACAGAGCTTGGAGTATCTAGAGCAAGGTGACCAGGCTGCACGTTCATTCACTAAAACTCAGCTCTCTCTGTGTAAAATAGGTGACCTAGCATCAGTAATCCTAAATAAACATAAGTGTGTTTTTTTTGTGCGTTTGCTTTAGTTCGTCAGCATCTATCTCGCCTGCCTACGATCGATCCAAACACCAGAACTTTGCTGCTCTGTGGGTACCCCAATGTTGGCAAGTCCAGCTTCATCAACAAGGTGTGTCTGTGAGAGCTTTATTATGAAAAATGTTGTCTACATGGGACTTGAGAAATATATATAAAGCTTTTCTGATGTTGACATGCACCTTTGTGTATGTGTGCTAAGTAGATAACATACTGAGTTTGATGTTGAAATTGTTTGGTCGTATATGCTAAACTTAACGTGTCTGTGCGCGTGTTGCCAGGTAACTTAAAGTGTCTGTGCGAGTGTTGCCAGGTAACTTAACGTGTCTGTGCGCGTGTTGCCAGGTAACTTAACGTGTCTGTGCGCGTGTTGCCAGGTAACTTAACGTGTCTGTGCGCGTGTTGCCAGGTA
>JAOYMR010000003.1:7114454-7130932 GCA_025802075.1 Tenebrosternarchus preto
TTCACTTTTTGAATGGAATTACTGAAATAAATCAACTTTTTCATGATATTCTAATTTTATGACCAGCACCTGTACATGCCAAGCTTAACACAGTCTGTCTCTCTCTCACTGACCGGACAAGGTTTTCTTTGTAGGAGATGTTGGTCTGTGTCGGAGTGAGGGTGAGGTTACCCTCATCATCAGTCACAATACTGTCTTCCGTTAGTACATAGTAACCATTGGTAAGGAGGCGGGGACTCCGGCGGCACACGCACACTGAGCCCGTTACTGGATTGGTGGAGATACACTCGTAGGAGGAATCGGAGAAGAATGATTCATCAAAACTGAGAAACAGAAAAAAAAATATTAAACTTACACCTGCACACAAGCAGTGAAATATCAGTGAAATATCAGTGAAATCAGTCCTTGGAAAAAAACAGTCAAAATCAGTGAAATATCAGTGACATATCAGTGAAATCAGTCCTTGGAAATACAGCAAATATCAAATAAAAAGCAGTCATAAATACTCATAAATTCATAATTGTATACTTACACACACATACACACACACACAAACACACAGACAGACACAAACACACTGCAGACCTGTGGCAGGCATGGTCTTGCTGCGTGGTGGTCTTTACAGGTGAACCTGAAATAAATATCAACACATAGTAAAGTGTTTAAAAATGTATGTGTGTGTAAGAGAGAAACATATGATGATGTCATACTAACTTGTAATGGCTCCTCGGAAAAATAGAGCCATTGTTCTCAATTCTGTACAGTCTGTAAAACAGAAAGACACCTACATGTAAACACAGTCATATATAAACACAGTATACACACACAGTCATATATACACACAGTAATATACACACACAGTCATATATACACACAGTATACACACACAGTCATATATACACACAGTCATATATACACACACAGTCATATATACACACACAGGCATCAAAATTATACATATCTGAGGAACACTCCCCCATTCCAGCAGTACTAATATCATTTCAGAACATGACCAACTGTGTGCAATTTATTTTCCATAATCCAAATATTTAATAATAATCAATACAAATGCATGTTTAAAATATATATATATATATATATGATTCTTCAATACATTTACATTTTTTTCGCCCAATTCTTAGTATTAAAACCATTCCATTGTGGAGAGGAAGGGGATTGTTGGGGGAATAGAGATCCAGGAGGGAAAAGAGGAGGAGAGAGAGGAGAAACAGGAAACAGGAAGGAAAAGAGGAAAGAGGAGGGGCAGCATGGAGCTGACAAAACTATGGATGATGCTGGCAAAATGGGAGGAGTCAGTAGAATCCTACTGTGCTTCCTGTTAACCATTTGCAATCTGGAGAAGATGGAGAGAAATCTAAAGCTGTGTGTGTGTGTGTGTGTGTGTGTGTGTGTGTGTGTGTGTGTGTGGGTGTGGGTGGGTGGGTGCGTGTGCGCGCGCGCGCGCGTGTGTCAAAGTCAAAGTGAATTGGTTGTAATCAGGCTGCCTAAAACAGATCAGTGGTGGAGGCTGGACCGTTGGACCAGTCACACCACGTGAACAAAGAGAAGAAGGAAGAAGGAAGATTACGCCTCTGTAACGGTATAAATATGTTCCCAGAGTAATAAGTGAAATTCTGTTTTTTATTTGAACTTTATGTTATTTGTCTCCAACACATCATGCATTTCCTGTGGTATGATTATTTGTTTTCTGATTCAAGGAGCAGTACAGTGAAATCTCAGCACCACATCACTCCGAAACAACCACCACACACACTGATTAAACATAATATGGGGACCATTCAAATATTTTTGACTGCCACCAAATTATTGCTTTAAGCGTCTAAACAAATTAAGAAAGGCAAAACAGCTGATGCTTGGAGGAGTTTTCAGAACGAGAAGAATTTCCCTAATTGTACTATTTTAGGCAACAACAAGCAACTTCAGCGCTCCAAACTAGGGAAGAGATCAACGGAAAATTGTTATCATTCGTTCATTCCTCATTCTTAAATAGCCTCTGCGACTTAAGGGACAAGCTGATAACACAAATACCAGAAATAATAGCTATTGGTTTCTGTTTACTAGCCTATACAAGACCTTAACAATTAAGTTATTATAATAACTAGTTTTAAAGTCAAAGCCACCCACTGTTTTATAAAAGCAAACAAAACCTTGGTCGACACAGTCGAATAACTTGAAACAGTGTTCGAGGTATCAAGTGTACATAAAATATTTACATCCTTCACTTATCGAGTTGTTTCGAGCTGTTTTTATCCTATACCAATCGCGCAGCTGTCGTAGGCTGATCGTAACACTTAATGGCTACTCAAACGGATTTGAGCATTTTGAGGGTTACATTGAAGAGGGTGACGTAAGGGTCAAAACATTCAAAACAAAACAACGCAAATAAGGCATTTAGTGAATTCTACATGACTGAATTGTTAAAATCTAGTTTCTCTCAGACAGTAGCTCTTTATATAATTTGAAGATATCTTCACAAGCGCGATTTTCAGAAGCTACAACCCCAACGCATGCGAGCGAAAAATCAAAAGTAAACAGTTAAGCAAAATCTGTTCTGTGCGCCATCGCAGATAAATCCGCCTTTGTCATAGTAACAAAGCAGTAAGGACCCAGTAAAACTTACCAGTGTCTTTTCCAAGCGGAGAAACACCAAACAAACCAAATAAAGCAAAATCCCTTAGTTACGCCCACAGCTCCGCTCAACAGTGCTGCTTTGGTGTGTAGAAAGCACCGAGCAGGGGCTTCCCTACACAAGATAGGACGACGGTAAGAGCATAATACTTTTGTTTCTCACACCATCACACTTCTCTCACACACGTACTTTGTTTTTCACTTCTAAGAAAATAAATGAAAATTATGCGTATTAAATGATACTCACAATAACCCCATTACCCCAGTTGTATACTAGTTTATATAAGGTTAAGTAAATAATAGTAAAATAACAAATAGTAAAATAATAAATCACATTATCAGTATATTATAAAGGGGGAAATCCAGGTTATCTTACAATATGAATTCAAATTTCAGTGGAACATAAATTAACCTGATCTGCACTTAACATAGTATGGAAAAGCAGTCTATACAGGTTATAGCAGCTAACCTATAAATTCATATTACAAAAGGAAAAAACATAAGACTTGAAACTGTAATAGTAAATAAGGAAATGGTATATAAATATATAATAGTATCAAAACCAACTGGTTTATGCCTTTATACACATAAAGGGTTAAAACAACGAACGAACGAACGAATTAACGAATGAACCGTGCAAAACAGAGATCTGTGTATGTGAATACTAATTATACAACGATGAAAATATTCAACCTACTAAACCTAACTATACAACCTAGTAACTTACTATTAACCTACTAACTATAGAATGAAGAAAATATACATGTATGGATGCAGGTATTCGATTAATTCTTTGTCTAAATGTCTTTTTTCGTTTTCACTTTGTAAATGATCTATTTCTAAACCCCAAATCGAAGCCTGTTTCGTATCATGTTAAGAGTCCCCCCTTCATGGAAGACGTTGGAGGTGAATTATTTGGGTACCAGTAGGTGGAGCAATGCTCAAAATGAAAAACTGAACTGATTCCTTAACGAACTGTAAATATTTAAGGCCATTTAATTCTCATTTTTCTATCATACTCACATGCTGCCACTCATTTTCTCAAACAAACTCTCTTTCAACCTAGACTTAAAGACTGAAACTGTCTGAGTCCCAAACACTAGCTGGCAGGTTGTAATAGAAAGATCTTCCATCAGATGTAGTCGTCATAATCTGCAAAGAACCAGCCAAATCACCTGGCTTAGCTAATGTTCATAAGGGAAATTAGCTTGGTCTGATTTGGAGGAATAAAACCTTATAATCACAGACATGCACTCACTCACTCTATTTATCTGCTCAGTATGGCTGATTCAGTCAGTGACTCCTGAAAATCTGTTCATCTGCATATTTTATTATGGCTAATTGCAACTGTAATTCAACTGAACACTGTAATTCATTACAGCTGAACTGAACACTGTAATTCATTACATCTGAACTGACCTTATCATTCTTTTTGTGTTTCAGTGGCAAATCACAGTTCTAACTGCTACACACACCATATACACCAAGCATTAGGGGACCAGACAGTGGCTAAATGTTTATTATTATTCTACCTGTTTATTGTTCTGTTTATTATTATTCTACCTGTTTATTATTCTACCTGTTCATTGTTCTTTCTCCTCTCAAACTACTTCTGTCAGGTTTCCGCTGCCTTTTTCTTTCCCTGACCCTGTACCTCCTTTACTTTACAACCAAATTGGAAACCACATTGTTTGTTTGAAAAATTTATAATTTTGTCTTGCTCTCATTTGAAGGTAGATACTTCCCTCTACTTGATTAACAAAACTACATGATAGCAACTCCAGTCATCACATGTGCAGGTACATTGATAGAAGATAACATGAATAAAACTACACAGTCGTGTATAACTGTCCTTAAACTAACTGAATGTTATCACATGAGATGAGGTGAACCTGTTGATCCATAAGTCTTGTTCAAGGTTAGTGAAGGTAAAGCTTTTCTAAGCTGTACTCAACATTAGGACCACCCATTTTACAACAAAATAGGGTAAAATGGCTAAATACATTAGTCATTCAGTGGATTTTGTAACAGTAATCATAAGATAGACTTACATGTTCAGAAGAACATTAGAAAGTTCATTAGAAATAATACAAAGGTTTAGGTTTCTTGGGGCAGTCAATCAATAAGTGGATAAGTGTGTGGTTCTGATAAGTGATGTTTACTAATATTAATAATTTTTTATTTTGAAATACTGCCATATATTTACATATTACATGTGTATGAGCATAATGTGCAGAAAATATTACTGTAGCTTTGAACACTTCAGCAATTTTATGACAAAAATGCAGTCTTTGCCTTAAATACAAAAAACTGTTAAGTTAAATAAGTATAATATTTAACGTAATATACATTTATTGAAAACGGCATGTGTGGCCTCATGAGTATGTGTGTGTGCTGGTGTCTGTGATGTGTGTAGCATGCATGTCTCTGGTCATGTTGTTCTTTTCCTTCAGTTTGGCCTGCAGCAGTGTGTGTTCCACAACTCCTATTCGCACGTCCATCTCCTGGATCTCCTGCTTCAGCTTCGTCAGGCTCTGGCGGATCTTTACAACTGGAGCTACACAACACACGCACGCGCACACACACACACACACACACACCACCATCACCACCCATCATTGTAAGAAAATCTAAACAAAATGTTAACAGAAAAGCTAACAATCAGAGTGTAAGAATGTTTGTGTGTTTTACCTCCATCTGACATGCTGCTTCCTTTCTCCTCCATTTCCTGTTTGACTTTTTCTAGCTCCTCACTGATCTACACACAGTGTTACATGAATGTTATGAAAACTCTGTGAAAACATTACAGTTAATGGGTTACGCAATAAAATAATTTTTCAATAGTTTGATTAGTAGAAAGTGTGTGGTGGTATCACCTCTGCCAGAGCTCTGGTTCTGTCAGTCACACCTCCACTACCCTGCTGATACAACTCCTTCGCCTGATGCACACAAACACACACAGTTAAATACACACTTGCACACGGCCTGACACATTTGATGGATATATAGATATTTCAAACTGTGGTCAGAGTTGTAATTTGCTGTGAGGTCAGAGTTGTAATTTGCTGTGAGGTCAGAGTTGTAATTTGCTGTGAGGTTTACCTCGCTGAGTTTTGATTGGGCATTTCGATACTCTGTAATAAGGTTCTCCAGCTGAGTGTTTATGTACTTCTCTCGACTGCTCACTTTCTCCTGAGTCTTACTGATCTCATCCACCAGTTTAGCCAGATAGCCCTACAACACATGCAAAAACATATAATTATGCAAAAATATAAACAATACACGCACACCTCTGGCATTCTCAGGGTGGTACCCAGGCAGTCTTACATCCAAGTATGAATCAGGCCTAACCCTGTTCAGCTTCTGAGATGAGCAAAAATATCACACCTGCAAAAAACTTCATGAACCATGTACCTAAGAAGTACACGAAGCTGTCGATACATGAAGCCTTGGAAACTACTAAGCAAAGATTGACAGCTCTGGTTGCCTGCCTGGACAGGTACACAAGAGAAGTAAAAGCTATCAGAATTAACAGGATGTTCTCCCATGAGCCATCCGATGTGCACTCAATGGCAGGGTAACAGCATGAGATCAGACCAATATGACTGAACACGCACGAGACTGAACAATGCTGTAAAAGCAGATTGTAGAAGGAGGCATCACATAACACTAATGCCCAGTGGTTACTGAACCTCAAAGCAGACCACAGCAAAGCCCCTGAACAGGATCGAGTAGCCATCGTCACACTAGCAGACATTCGAGAGAGGCTCTCAAGTATTGATGAGCTGGAAAGGTCGACGCCTATTAGCTGAACAAACTAACTGCACTCCATGAACACCTGGGAGCACAAATAAACCAGCAGATAAAACCCATTCTGAATGGTTCGTTGAAGGCTGGGCAGTCCAGATCCTGAAATATCCCCAGAAAGGGGCAGTTTCATCCAACTACTGGGTGATAACTTTCCTCTGCACAACATGGAAGCACCTGCCAGCTATCATTGCAGCAAAGATAAGTAGGTACATCTATGAGCAGGGCCCAGAAAAACATTGGCAAGACCACCAGAGAAGCCAAGCACCAGTCACTCAAGACTGTAAAACCAGACAGATAACCCAAACCCTAACCCAGCCTATGCACCTAGATTAACCACAAAACAAGCCTATGACTCCCACTAATACCCCACACATGGAGCCTGGAATGCTTGAGGCTGTATATTATCAATGGGACCCTTACAATTTTCATCCAGAACTCAGTGGGGCGGTAGAAGAAACCCTAGAGGCCAACTTCAGACCAACAGCACGATTCACCAAGTATGGGATTAACCAAGGAGATCCCTGTCTCCACTGCTGTTCTGAACAGGCCTAAACCCCTCAGTCAAATCATCTCCAAGAGTGGCTATGGATACCAGCTATGGAATGAAGCAACCATCAACCACCTCCTCTACATGGATGACATCAAGCTGTATGCCAGAAGTGAACAAGACATTTACTCACTAATCCATCTCAGCAGTGACATCGGAATGTCTTTCAGTGTGGAAACAACAAATAACACACCTTGGCCTCCTTTAGAGATGTTCTGATCCCGTCCTCATGTTGATGCATCTGACTTACATGTATCCGCCAATCCTGAAAGTTAAACACAACAACTACTCAAAATCAGGAGAAAGGTCAGAATTATTTCATTTAGGGTTTTAATTAGTTGTTTTTAAACTCATTATCCCTCATTCAAAAACAATAAGAGTAATCATCCACAAAAATCAAAACAAAACATTTTTAATACAGTTAAAGTGCTCTCCACAATTAATGGTACTGTTGGTTATGATAAACAAAAAATGCTACAAAATACTTTTCTCTCATATTTACTAAGTAAAAAAAAAAAAAAGCATTTCAAAGATTAGCCTTATTATTTTTTAGTTTTACAATGGCCATTTATTGTAGAAGGTGCTGTATATATTTTATCCAGTCAAGCATCAGTATAACATGACCAATGTGGTACAAAACAATAACATCAAATGGTAAGATTTAAATGTTTAGGCCCCTTCAGCCATAAAATGTGCTCTGTTGCTGATTTAAGCTCCAACCTTGATGTCTGAGCGGATGGTGACTCTGAGCTGGGGCAGAACTCTCTCCACCTCCAGGTTCCATTCCGCAGAATCTGTAACTGACTCTAGAATCATCTCTGGCCTTGCTCCACCCACCTCCTACACACACACACACACACACACACACACACACACACACTTGCAAAAGGATCCCAAAGTCCATTACCAACAACTGAAGCATGTGTAACTGACTCTAGGATCATCTCTGGCCTCGCTCCACTCATCCACATATTTTATTTGAAACTCAATCCAAACAGTGGCAATGGTGTGGATGGATATAACACTCACACATTGATTGGTTCTGGATTTGAGCTCCTCCAGATCAATAACATCCTCCTCTTCCTCATCAGCCTCCTCCTATACAGAAACAAACACAATTTCATGTTGTGCAGCAGACACAGTATGTATACGAGTATGAATGTGTGTATAAGAGTGTGAGCCTCACTGTAATCTCCTCCACTTTACTAAGTGTGAGCTCAGCATCATCCTCCATCACAGACTCCTCTTCTAATTCCTCAGAGGGGTAAAGAGGCCTGAGAGAGAATGTTCAACTTCTGAGTTCATATTTCTGAGTGTCTTTGGGTGGGTGGGTGTGCATGTGTGGGTTACCTCTTCCAGACAAAGGCTGTACTCTTCAGTGCTTCTTCTGCCAGACGATCCAGGACATAGCACACATGTTCCCCAGAACCAGACTTTAGCTTAGAGGGAGGGAAATCAACCACTCCACCCTATACACACACACACACACACACACACACACACACAATAAAAACAGTAGGTCCTTAATCTAGATTTAGGGAAATGTCACTTGCGTATACAGTACTTTTATGTTGTCTAAGGCCTATCTGTTTCTCTGTCTCATGCTTTCACACGTACACACATTCATGGACAGACTTCTGTGTTCCTGTGTGGCTCTAACTAACCAGCGCCCGGAGCTGAGACAGGATGTTAGACACAGTAGCATTAGGGTCATCATGTTCCTGTGGCGTTTCAAACGATCGTCCGCACAGACTGATAAGCCATGCTGCAGTCACGCTGAACATGTAGAACTGCTCACCAGGGTTGCTCACTGTGTGTGGACTCGCCACAAAATAGTGCCTATAAGGGACGAGGCCAGAGAGAAGATTAGACGGGTGGAGTTATTTCATTAATCTCAGTGGACATGCATCTCTCAAAGTATAGGGTTTCTCTGCCTTTACTGTGGTGTTGGAGATGTAGGCAGGTGTGAAGACGGGTAAACCAAGGCTGGTTTTGAACGGACGGTAACAGACCACTTCAGATTTCTGAAATGCCACTTGGATGGATGGACAAATGTGTCTTATTTATCCATCCATACAGTCATTTAGTTGTCCGTAGGCAAACGAGGGTCCACTTTTTCCACTCACCACATCAATGAGCAGTTGTGTAATGATGTGTAACCACAACGTAATGATTTTTTTTTTAAATTTGGGGCTGCGTGCATCACGGTAAATCATGACAAAATAAATCAGTCTAGTAACGTTATATGTAGCTAGCAGTGGACACGTAGCGTTACATTTTGTTGCCTTACGCGATTCGTGCTGAAACCAAGACCACAAAATGAATGTATACGCATTAAGAGATACTCTAGCTAGCTAGCTAACGTGTTACGGACGTAAATCAGATAGATATCGATGCAAAAGAATTCGTTCCTATTTTACAAATTAGACAGCTAGCTAGCTAGCTAGCCAGCTATAGCTAGCAAAATACTGCCGCTAGTTGTCTGCATTCTGTTTGACTTTTTACATTTACTTTACACTTTTACATTTACCTTGACAAAGGTTTCATGTTGTGCTTTACAAGAACTTGTTCCTCGTAATCCAGCAATTTTAATTTATCCAGCAAATCCTCCATAACCACAAACATCTGGTGCTGTGCTCCTGGACCCCTTTCATCGTCCTCTCCTTTCTTAACATCGTCTGCCATGTCTCTGTCCGACAAGTAACTACTTGGTTGGTCAGATTTCATTAACTGTGTGCGCTAATGAACAAGGTTTGTAATCTCGACTGAAACTCTGGCGAAGCTGAACTCAAACGGGACGAATCCGAACTCAAACCGGTTTATAATCTAAATTAAACTGAACTCAAACGGGTTTGTTTTAGTAACTGTTGTCAGGGCACGCGGGTCCAATCAGATAGACACGTGACTTTCACGAGCCCGCTTTGCTGAATTTAGTGAATATAAAACTGAACACAGAACTACAACCTTTAATTAATACATGATACATAATATAGTCTCGCGTTTTTGGCGAGATGATACTGAGTTAAATCTGTAGCATCTTGTTTAGGCCTAGATAATTTACAAAACCTTTGGAAGTTAATTCCGGAAAACAAAGGATAAAGATGTAGTTCCAGTCCGTACATTTATGCGGTATGTGTAATAAGCATCACTATATTTGTCTTAACATAATAGTTTGTTCCTGTAACAACACGTGTGAATTGTGCTTCTAAATATATGGTATGAACCACTAACCCAACATTTGGTAGTGTACAACTGCATGTCTGCTTTTATGTGTGTGCATGAAAGAGAAATGCCAACAGAGCTGCTCAGCTGTTCATATTTGTTTCAAGTAATCTTTTTATAGGCAACTTGTCAGATACACACACTCCTAAAAATACACACACTCTCAGTCACACAGACCTAGATTTTAAAGGTTCACAGAACAGGAGTAATTCAGTAGTTGATCTTTCAGTTCAACCTTATTGTTGATAATACAAACTAAAAACATTTGTTTCAGTATTACTGTTGTCAGTATTTAATGTGCCTTTGCAGGTCAGTGAGTTTGAAGCAGGTCAGTGTAACTGAACAAAATCACAAAAGACCTGGGCCTTTTTCTAAGCTAATTTAATTGGAAATATCCTAAAATATTTGTAATTATGTGTTTGAATACACTACATTGGCTGTTATGTCTGTAAAAACTCTTTTTGTTTTGAACAGAACTGAGATATCATGCTTGTACCATACACAATACTCAACATACTGAACAGTAACTTTTTTTCCAACTTCAGTGCCTCTTAATTCAATGATTTTTATTATTACTGTACAAGAAAATGTGGGTTAATAGTAGAAAAAACGTATCTTAGGAAGACGCAAAGCTGTGAAAGAAAGGTGGAAGCAGAAAGTGAATGAATTTCATTGTACCCCTTTAGATTTTATTTAGATACTTTATCTTGTACATGTTAAATGTATCAAAGAGTGAAGTCTTCTGAAATACTTTACACACACTCTCCTTTTCTACCACCTTTCCATAAAACAAGCAGACATTTCCTTGCTCTCTCTCTCTTGCACACACAAAAACACTCACTAAATCAGATACCAGTGATGCAATTAGGAATACCTAAAAATACTTACAAGTAAAAATACTTCCATGTCTTTTAAAGGGCTACTTCTTTATCCAGTTCCTCAGTCAGATCTGTGAGGCCACTGTCATGCTCAATTTAATGTTTTCAGTGCTCAAATGGTCGTAATTAATCTCACAGACTAATGATCAGGGCCTTTATGGAGTGTAACAAGGGTGCATCTACAAGTGATGCTTCAGGACTAGGAGTGACAGACACTGGTTGATGCAGTGCCATGATCCCCCATGACTGGGAGCAGTAGTTAATGATTATGATGCACAGACAGCTGTTGCACTCTCACTGGCTGCTTCACCTTCATTCTGTCTTAGGATTGATACTGAGAGGTCTTTAGCAAGTCAAATTTGCTATGAAATATGCTATTACATCTGCACTCTCACCCATACTCTCTCAACCATACACTCTAATTTTCTCTTACACGTATAATTTTTATTAGTCTTTCTTGCCCTTTTTAAATACACATTTTCCTTGTTAAAATGTGAAAATTATTTATTTTCACGCTTCTTGTTTTTTCTTTTCTCCATCTTTCTCTCTCTACATTTCCATTTTTCTCACTTCTCTGCCATTTCCATGGTAAATCTGCTCTTCCCTTCTAGAATACGGGTTGCTCCCTCTTCAGATACAGGCCCTTCCCGTTTGCTTTCAGTAACAACCTCTGTGTAAGTGACCTCTGGGCTGGACTTTTTGCCTTTAGGTGGGGTCACAGAAGACTCTGCCTCAGCACCCTCCTGACCTTCGGCAACAGCGCGTTCCTTCTTGAGTTTGATGGTGGGTGCCTTCTTTGAAATGTTCTCCTTCAGCCTCTCACCACTCTGGCGCATCTTCTCCCGCTGTTCAGGGGTAATGATCTTCTCTCCCAGGGTGTTGATCTTGGTGCCTAGAGTTTGGCCTGTCTTGCTCAGACTTTCTTTGGTTTTGCTGAGATTTTCACGGGTTCTCTCACGGGTCTTGCTCATGCCCTCCTTAGAAAAAGCTGCTTTGATGTTTTCAATCCTCTTTAAGCCCGTCTGCTTCAGCCGTGCTGCACGTGACGAGTCTCCTTCCTCCACCACCATGTATTCTTCATCAGATGAAAGGTCTGCAGGGATTTCATACTCATCAGGTGCCACCTCCACATTTGCAAGCCCCTCTCCTTTTGGGGTTTTTGTTACAGCAACAGAAGGAATTTGAGTTTCACCCTGGAAAACAATGACAAAGATAGAAGACAGAGAAAGGAGATTGAAAGAGATAAAAAATGATAAGGTGGGTAAATTAATCCAGACATAGAACTACCTACTCCATGCCACCATCTCTTTCATTGGGGGTCAGTTAAATTAAATGTTAAATTAATTAGCACTGATTTCTAGATCAACTGGACCTTTGTTCTAAATGCTTAATTTCCAAGCCACGTCTTAGTTCTCTGACATTACTTAAGGAGATGCAAGATTTGATATTTAGTTTAAAATCAACCATACCTTGCAAATACATGACCATTACTGCCCATGCATGGGTGCATAAGTACCTGATAGATGACCACTCTGAACTTGTTCCTTGTGAGAAGTTCATCTTGCGTTGTCTCCACTTTCTTCACGCGGATGTTCTGTTTCTCCACACGCGAACGCACCTCTTTCACATGAGTGCTCACCCGCCGGGCCTTCTGCAACAGTTTGTCCACTGTGGTCGCCGTGGTACCATGATCCTGAGCCAGTTTGAGGACCTCTGATTGGACTGCAGCAACGGACGTCTCGAGCTGCTGTTGGCGTTCCTCCATACGCTGCTGGCTGGCCTGTACTCCATCGATGATGGTGGAGACACGCTCCAGCAGGGACAGGATAGACAGGGCTGACACTGGCTGCCCGGACTCATCCTCGATCCCCAAGATCACGTCTCCGCTCTTATCCATCTCCAACACTCTTCCAAACACTCAGATTGTGGAGAAGGTAGGTTCTCACACACACACACAGATCTTAGTACGCAGAAGAACAACCAGGCTGAGAGACTTGGAGATGAAGACTACGCAAACACAAAAACCCGGCCTCCAAGACAACCCTCACCCACCCACACACAGGCACATCTCAGAGATATAAATACACCTGTAAGAGGACACTGGGGCATTTTTGGAGGCAGCAGTACAGGGAAATGGAATGGAAAGCCCCGCTTAGTATGTGTGTATGTATATGTAGATTATATTAAGTTGATGAGTCTCCTATGAAATATTTAGGAATTGCGTTTGGTGTTGGATGTGTGTGTGTGTGTTATGGCAGTTAGTTTGGCTTCAGGAGGCCTAGTCACTAGACACTAGACACTAGTCACTACCCCTAGGGAAGGCAAACCAACTGAAGACAGCAGCTGCAGCTGCCATACACACTCATTCACTGTAACCTGACCATGTGTGTATTTTCTCCTTGTGGAATTCAGCACTAAAACTAGTCATCACCCTAACATTTAAAGACTACACATCCCAGTGTGCACCCTGGTTGTTAGGTCCATGTGACATAAGATAGCTGTTAAAAGGGACAGTCACTTAAGGGAGGTGAGAAAAGTCTACCACCACTACCTGGATAATCAATTAGTTTTACCTTAAAAAACAGCATTCATAATATTTAGCATGTGGAGGCAATTACCCATCTGTTACCTCACCATTGTCACATCACTGTTGTAAAAAGTAATTTTTTGGCTTTGCATTTTGCTTCTCAGTATACATGTACAGTATCTCACAAAAGTGAGGATGGCCCTCACAAGTTTGTAAATACTTAATTATATCTTTTCATGGGACACTTTGACACAATGTAGTCAGTGTACAGCCTGTGTAACAGTGTGAATTTGCTGTGCCCTCAAAACAACACACAGCCATTAACGTCTAAACCACTGGCAAAGAGAGTGAGTAAAACCCCTCAGTAAAAATGGGTTATCCACTTTCCCTCCTCGATGTCGCGTGACTTAGACAATGCTGGAAAATAATGGTGACCACACATTGACTGCTTGGGCATAATTTGGCCATTTTCACTTAGGGGTTTTACTCACCAGTGGTTTAGATGTTGATGGATGTGTATTATTTTGAGGGCACAGCAAATTTACACTGTTCTTCAAGCTGTACACTGATTATATTGCATCAAAGGGTCATAACTTCAGTGTTGTCCCATGAAAACATATATTTACAAAAATGTGAGGGGTGAGATACTGTACATGGATGTATAATTAACTTTAATATCTCAATCTCATTAACTCAAATACCTACTTTAATATCTCATTAACTCATACCTACCCACTTTGTAGGTGCACTAAACGACAGTCTTAGTTATGGTATGCGTTTGTGTGAGATATAGAGAGCTTCCCTAGGTTTTTATGATTCAGGCAACAACGTAGGACAACTGAACAGACGTGGAAGCAGTTATGTATACCTGACTTACAAGAGACCAATTCTGTTAGCATCACTGATTAAACATGGACTCTTTCCCTACAATAAGAGCACAGACAGTCGTTCTGTCATGGACAAAACCACAGATGACTGTAATTCCTCTGATAATCTTGAACAGTATCAAAACCTTAATTTTACTTTTTCCCCCCCCCAGGGTTGAGAATTACAGTCAATGTGATTTAAAATGTAACCTTTTTGTTAATGTAACCTTTTTGTTAATGACAGAAAATATTCAATACAAGTTAACAAAGTCAGTACATTTGTTGAGTGAACTACATTTTAGCTTCAAGGTAGGGGAATAAAAAGTGACGGTTTATGCAGTAAAAAAAGACATTCTCAGTAATTTTTTACTGTAATGGAATGTGAAAAGCAAGAAATGCACATTAATATCACAACAGAAAACAGATGCAGGCCAATCTGCAGCAAGGAACATAAATCACTATAAAAAATAAAAAAAAGACAACTAGAGTGCTTTTACCAGGTCTACTACGCAACACTTAAAAAAAAAACTGACCTAAGAAAACAATTGACTGAGAAGAGACTGTTATTACAGAAAGATCTCGAGTGATCCTGGTAGCTGAAGCTCCAATACTGATAACATGATCAAGCATGATGTCATCTGCAGCAAATTGGGCTGAGATCAGACGTGAGTAAAGGACGCACTCAAAACAACACTGATTACCAAATAATTACAGATTGGCACCAAGCCATTGAACGGAGCCCAATAGATTTCCTTTAGTTACTAACATTATAGGAGCAGTTTAGAATTAGTACGTCAAGTCAAGCACATCAACTTATCTTGATAGGAGAACACTGTTTTAACAAAATCTCAGTCCTAGTGAAGAGCACCTGGGTACCTGTCTGGGTACATTACTGAGTAAATGTCTACTGGCTCCAGTGCAGCAAAGAGAAACCCACTGCTGCTCATTGCAGGGGACTGTCGTCTTCATCACCACCAGAGGTTTACAGCACCCAGGTGAGACATTCGACCCAATATGAGGTAACATTCTCTCCCTTTATGATCTTGTGCAATCAATTCAGATAAACAAAGATCATTTTGATGCAAAACAATCTTGCTAATTGCAGACACTCTGATTAATGGTCAGATTAATGACAGTAATGACTTTTACTGTTAGCAGCCAAACAAATTCATACACTTTACTACAAAGTGAAGAGTGAAGGCAAAGGGTCACAGGGTCACGTGAAACTAAATGTTCTCCTTGGAGCTGTGGAACAGATCTGAAAAGCTGAAGGTCATGTATGGGGTCAGAAGTCTATGCTGAGTTGGATGTTCTGTTCAAACACAGCTATGATGAGCATGATGCCGAAACCAAGTAGAATGCCAGCGTTCTGCAGTACAAAGAACCCACAGTGACTGAACCCTGCCTCAGTGGCATCGTTGTGCAGCATTTCTGGGACCTAGACACACACACACACACACACACACACACACACACACACAATCAGGGGAAGCTTTTTGGCAATTCATATGAATAAATCCTAAAGTGGATGTGTGTGTGTTCTCTTCATTACATACCATGTCCACCAGTGCAACATACATGAAGAGACCAGCTGTAAGAGCGAAGATCCACATGGCCACATTCTCAGCATAGTGACCAATCAGAATGCCTGTAACCATCCCCAGGTATCCCATCAATGCTGAGAGCAGATTATAGAGAACTGCCTGTTTCACTGACATCCCTGCCTTTAATAGGACTGCAAAATCCCCTACAGAGAGGAGAGAGAGGTTAGTATAACTCTAGTTGATCTCCCCAGTGTGGGACCCAGAAGAATGAATACTATGTATATACTATAGTGTATATATATATACACACTATATATATACTATGTATGAATACTTACCCAGCTCATGAGGAAGCTCATGACAGAACACAGCAAATGAAGTGCTCAGACCACTAGACAATCCCTCGGTAAACGCTGCTCCTAAAACACACACACA
>JAOYMR010000003.1:7140940-7159462 GCA_025802075.1 Tenebrosternarchus preto
TCTTAAGACGTACAAATTTGCCGTGTTAACACGGACGTCATTCTAGGCGTTATGACCCAAAGGGCGTTCCATACAAATTTGCCGTGTTAACACGGACGTCATTCTAGACGTTATGACCCAAAGGGCGTTCCATACATCCACGACACACCCAAACGTACACACGTGCATACACGCGCACTAGACTGATACAACAACCGAGCACACCCCCACACAGACACGAGGCAGGGGAGGCGGGCAGGGCAGCCACCGGGACAGCTGACATATTCACATCAAAGGTTTTTACACGGGGAATGTAGGCCTGAATGCTTTCATGTTGCCTTGGCTGCTCCACTACATGTGGTGCTACTTTGGGATTCATCCACTGAGGGGAAATACTTTGCAGACGCTTTTCACTGTGTCAGACGCTCTGTACAGCACAGTTAGAGTAGTGGGATTGTTGGAAGGCTTCCTCAGAGCTCGTTTAAAACAAAAAATGTTACAGTGGGTCAAAAAATAATTTAGAGGCACTTAATATATGGACGGCCTGTGCAAATAAAGCCTATATGTGGGAAACCATTTTTTAGTTACTGCAGACCATGTGCAATTCAATCATCCTTTGAGATATATGCAGTTTTGAAGTTGTGGATTAGAAGTATGAAGTGTAATTTTGTGTTGTGGATTAAAAGTTAAATCTTTATACCAAGATTAATGGCTCTAGCTTTCTGGGAGCAAGAAAGTAAATCAGTTTCTATGGAAATAAAGACATACAAGCAGGTGCTAGATGCATTTTTTTTGCATTGTACTGTCTAATGAGGGTGTGTTGCTGATTCCCCGTCTGGCCACCAGAGGGCCCCCTCACATAAATACTTATTCTATCTCCTACCAAAATTACCAATGCCTGTTGTTAGTGCTCCCTATTTAAACCTCCAGTTCCTGTAACTCATTGCCAACTATTCCTAGTCAGTGTTTGACCTTGCCTTTTGTCTTGCCCTTTGACACTGTTTCTGGAAGTCAACTGTGTCTATCTGGATTTTTGATCCTTTTTTGGATTTTTTGGGCCTGTCTTGTGAATAGTCCCTTTACTCCTATTCTGCTTACGGATCTGTCTCCTCCTCCTCCTCCTCACTGTTAGAGAAACACTTTGCCACCATCTGGTGGGGTTCTGTCTCCAATCCTCCCCTCTGGCCACCAGAGGTTCCCCTCATCTGAATACTAATCCCATCTGAATACTAATCCCATCTGCTAATTAAATTACTGACACTTGTTGTCAATTTTCCCTATTTAAACCCCCCAGTTCCTGTAAGTCACTGTGAAGTCCTAGTTAACCATACCAAGCCTTTTCTCTGCTGGGATTTACCCTCTGTGTTTCTGAATTCTACTCATGGTTTGTTTTTTTATCTTGACTCTTTTATACTGGATCCATCTCCTCAGCCTCACTGTTGGAGTAAATAAGAAATACTAATTCAGAAAATGTATTTATTTCACCACCATCATGGATATGAACCTAGGAATGAGGTCAATGCTTGGTGCTAGCAAGGAAGAAGCATGTACACCTTTTCTGTACAATAATGCTTAGCCTTACTGAACCTGCCATATGTACAATCTGCAAAATGGATACAACCTACAGAGGATACCAGTTAGTTCACCATCAGCAAGGTGACAATTTTTACAAATGAGTATTTTTTGTGCTATGAAAAACCACATGCATAAGCTTAGCAAAAATGCTCAAGTTTAGAAGCAATTTATGTCGTTTTTATGGCAGAGCATGTTTTCCCCCATTCATCACTAAACAAGCTTGTTTTCAATGTCATACTTTTTGTCTGAACAACAAGCCCTCGAAAGTCCTGAGTTCAAGTAACAGATTTAATTCATTGCATAAATAAGTCAGTAGTAGTACACAAAAAGCCTTGTGTATGTTTTCTATGAAGTAAACAGGTTTCATTACAGAGCAGGAGCAGTTTAATATCATGAAGTAAACAGGTTTCATTACAGAGCAGGAGCAGTTTAATATCTAAATCCAAAATACTGTGTGAAAACAGGCTGAGAAAAGATCAGAAACATGAAAGATAAGAACTGGTTTTCTTAAATTCATCGGGTCTCTAAAGAATTTATTACAGATGGAAAAGCAACAGCAAATGTGGCAAGTCTGGCAGTAAAGCGGTGTGTGTTGCAGTTGGCACGGTAACAGTGTGTGTGTTTGTTTACAAACAAGGGTCCTCATTTATTTAAAAAAAAGCAAAAAATATACCTTTTTAGTAAATTTATGTAAACACTAGTTCTATATGGCACCTGAATTTTCCTAACTCAGTTCCGCTTTCATAGCACTGTTTTGGTTTAACTTGGTCCTTTTCTAGAAGGCAAAACATCACTGCTTTAAATAAGATGAAGTGTTTCTTATGGAACTCACTGTATGGACACAATATAATGGACCTTTTTATAACTGAAAGCAAATTTGTTATAAAAGTGAACAAAGGAAGTACTGTGAAATTTGTTCATTGCTTTTTGCAGTTGACATGCTGATATGTGCATATATCAGTGCTGTCCTGGTCAAGCTGCTAGTGATATTTTCTCCTTGTGACTGGTTCGCTGGCGACAGTAGGACTGATTGTGTGCTATGATTCCATTTAAAACTGAAATCTGGTGATCATGATGTGTGCAGTATTCATTATAATATGAAAACAGAGAACAAACAACTGTGAATCTTTCTTACAGAAAAATGTGAGTTTCTGGTTTTATGAGAAAATCATGTCAGAAGTCTTAATAACTGTGTGTACTCTTCTCAATATCTGAATGCTCAGAAGGATTTACCACTGGAATGTTGTAGCTAAAAAGGAGACATTCCGGGAATGTTCATGCCGGTAGATGATCACCAGTAGAATGATCTGGAGAGAAAGTTGGTTGCAGATGCAAGCCAGCCACTGCCTTCGCTGGCAGACCCAACCCGGCTCAGAACTTTCTCCTTCTCAACACTTGGACTGTCATCTTCTGACAGATACTCTGGCAGGTTCATACAAACTGCCAAACTCTCTTCACCTTCCTGCTCTTCATGAAATGGAACCATAACCTGCACACATGAACACACACACACAGTTTCATAGTTATTAGTTTGACCAGTGATCTCTGATTTTTCACATCTCAGATTTGTTCCTGGTCAGTTTTGTCCTTGGCTGTCATTAGGACCTAGATTTCTCTACAGCTGCATTTCTTTATGTCTCCTGTAGATGATGATGCCATAATACATTTCTTTGTGTCTCCTGTAGAGATGATGATGCCATAATATAAGCAATGAATTAAAATGAGCAATAGGGTCTGACCTCATCACCATTCTCCCCCTTCACCACCTGCTGAACCTTAAGCACCTTCGTGGAGGCAATTGCCCTGCCAAGAGTCTAGAGAAAGAGATTGAGAGATAGACAGATGGAAAGAGAGAGATGGTGATTAATGCATTTTGCTGTCACTTCCTGTTCTCTAAAAATATTATGTAAAACTTTATCCATAAAAACTCTGATCCAGAACTTTTGTGGCTCGTCTCTATATTTCCAATCTAACCATCTTATTCTCAGTCCTGATAAGTGGTTTGTATGTTCTAGTAAAACTTCTATATTTACAGTTTCTGTCTTCAAACAACGGCCTGTGCTACATTTTCTATAACCCTAGACCTGTGAAAGTTGTTGCCGTCACTGACTGTTGCTTTTGCTTTCACAGCTCTCACAGCATTTCTGTCTAACTTCTGTAACTGATGCAAATCCAGTGTTCAAGCCAAGAACACAGTAGATATTCAGATATGGGTGGGTTCAAACAAAATGTGCCATGTAACCATCAGGATACAAAGACTGAAATATTAATGTACTGAAATATTAATGTACTGTCTCATATCTTCTCTCTTCGCTCTCACACCCCAATGTCTGTGTACATCAAAAACAGAAATACTGGCCTTCATGTTCAAGAATTCAAGTTTGGATCATTAGATGAGCAGCTCGTTTTTACGTAACGGGCTCCATTTCATTATCATTATCACATACCTAGTCATAAGTGTGAGTGTGGGTCTCACCTCAGCTGTAAGGTCAGACCTGATCCTGACGATGCATCTCTTCACTGCCATCTGGAAAGTGAAGCTGATTACTCCTCGAATCTTCAGCAAAGCTTCCTCACAGAGAGACCTGCGCTCCTACATGCACAAAAGAGAACACATATTACAACACTTTCAGACTGACACTGGGCCCTTTTAATAAGTATAAAAAATTACATGTTACAAAATCCAAAACTTATGTTTAATGTGAATCTAAAAGTCATTTTTCAAATAATGTGTCCTTGATCATTTGTTTACCCTTTCAGTTGGATGAGCATAAATATGACATCAGAACACACAGTGGGTAAAAAATGACAGGGTTTCCATGTCAGTCTAATTTAGTTATAGTGTCTGAAGTCTAAAATTACTTCTTCAGCCAGATACACTGCCCACGAACAGCTTCTGTTTTTATAAACAAAGCAAGAAAGAACTGAGGCCGAGGCATCATGGGGAAGCAGTTTGCAGAGTGATGTAGTTTTGCACCTTGATAACCACTCATTATTAGTGCTTCAGTAGAAGGTTGGTGTCTATCACACTTGGGTGGTTCCTTGCAAGCTGGAACTTAAGATCATTATAATTGTACGCTTCTAGAGTTAAGGAGATTATAGCATATCACTATTTATTATAGCAAGATTATAGTATATCGGAGTGCCACACACCGAATCATCAAGGCCATCAATGTGCAGTATAACAGTTTTAGCACGCTTGTTGGATGAACCAAGGAAGAACTGGGCTTTGTGCCTGCAGGTGGGAATCTCTCCATCCCTCTCTCCATCTCTCTCTTCATCTCCTCCTCCCACACTCTTCAACAGTTCATACACCTCTGAAGCCAGCAGTCGTGTGTCTCCTGGTGTTGTTGTCCTGGAAACCATAGAGTTAAAGACTCACAATCTTGCAGCTTTAACGTGGGTCATTTTAGCATTTCGGTACGGCATATGAACCCAATTCATACTTCTCAGATACATTCTGTAGACTCAGAAGCATCCCGAATTCTTCCTTCATTTTCTCTCTGCTAGCACGACATTCGGCCAGATACCGCAGAGCCTACACAGTACAATACACATCTCCAGTAGGTAAGATCACAAAAATCGACTGGTTGTCTCCCGGAATCCCTTCTCCTTAAATAAGTGGCTAGCTAACGTGTGGATTCGTGCTTTTGTCTCCCTCACCTGCAGAGCGGAAAAGACCACCTGTGGGTTGGAGTGGTCCAGGAACAGAATGAGGCCAGGCAGACAGCCCTGGTCCTCCGCTATCGCCCGCCGGTTCAGTGGATCAGAAGCCAGCTCCCTTAGCTGGTTTACCACGGCTAAAGCATCTGGTTCCACGCCCATAATATCTAGTTAACTAACCCATATAAACCCGATGATGGAGTAACCAGTCTACCAGCTCACTAGCAAAGAGCTACAAACAACTCGGAATCGAAAGCCGACGACAGGTTCGTTAAATAGCATTTATATTTCATCGATTCAGCTACGATTATCTAACTGAATTAAAATATTTCCGCCGCAAGCAGTCAGTATGAAGTATGATTACTAATGATATAATCTAGCATTTTTCTATTTTATCACCTTTACTGCACAACACACACATTTGTGTACAAAAGAAAGACAAAACACCCGTGAGTACAACACCCCATTTACAAAAAATAAAAAAACAAAAACATTCCAGTGCCACTAAAATGCATTCAGGACACACGACTTCGGATGTAACTTAACATTAGTGAAATATCTTTATAAAATTATGAAGGATTTTCCTTTACTGACACCGCAAAACAACTTAATGAAATAATCGCTGCCGCTGGTAAATCTCAGCATCCTCTTCTCCGAGGAAAGGCTGTGGTCCTGATCACGCCCTTTTATATGATTGGACGACATTTATCAGTACGAGCCAATCAACGGCAACTTGAAATGTAGTCAAAAAATGTATTCAAGCACATCCAATCGCACCGATTATTTGCAGTATTGTAATTATTAGCACACAAAACAACAACTTGTTTTTTGTCAACAAGCAATATTTCATTAATAACTAATATTGACTTTATTTACTTTGATGATGAAGGAATATCTAAACATTCTTTAAGTTTCACGTCAGAAATTCCTCGTTTTTTTCCCGACATGGCATAGGTTTGTGGGGACGGGACATGTAAACAGAGTGGCGAGGGTGTGGTCAACTGAGACAGGGCCTAACAAACTGTAGGAAAATCTTGCTCAGTGAGGGTCTTACTTAGTAGCTGAACTGAACAGGTTTTACATAAACAATACATGCAATTAAGTTTTAGCTCAACTCAGCAATTCTGGACCATACATAAATATAAATAATCTAATAAACTATACATAAATACTTAAACTTGAAATTGCTTTCATATTGTGTTTTCATATTATGTATAAAATATATAAGATATTAAAATACTGTGACAAAACATAAAAAAGACTACATGACAACAAATATTTTCTGTCAATTTTATTAAAGAAACGTTACCACAATGGGCATGTATCAAAACCAGTTTGGCAAAAAGTTAGAAATGGCTCTCCTTCGGTCTGCTAAAAGATTCTAGTCAAAAAGGACTTTCCACAAAATGGTAAACAGCATTTCCAACTCAGGTTCCTAGTATTCACTAGGAGAGAATGCAAAATCATTTCAGAGAATCTGGGTGCATTTGTTTGGAGAAGCTCTGAGTGTATACTCCTTCTGTCCAATAAGCTTTATTCAAATGGAACGAAACATAATGACTAATGCTAGATTACCATTACATACTAACTTGTGCTTTAGGGGATAAACCAAGCTTAGAGTGACAGGAAAATGGATTAAGGGCATATCAGTAATGTGGCAAATATGCACTTTAAAACAAAAACCTGAAAAGAGTTTGAACTCTGTACATGACACATGTTTGGTCACTCAGCTTAATGCATAGCTTATAAATCAGCTACGTTCTAAGATCTCAAACTTTCCCCTCTTCTGAGCCTTTATAAAAACTGTACAAAGGCATTAGAACCCGTTGGGAGTCACCGCTTTCATGAGTCACCGCTTTCGTGAGTCACCGCTTTCGTGAGTCACTGTTTTCGTGAGGCATATTAACTTGCAGAGCCTCACTGTCTTCATAAACACCTGCTACAAAGTCTTTAAAAACATTGGGATGTGTAACAGCTCTGTAATCAGCGTCCCACATTACAGGCTTAGCTGGGCTTTACAAACAAAAAATCTGCACTCTATACTCTATTTCAGTGTGAGTTAAGATTACTATATATAATAGTAATTTGTGTGTGCGTATTTGCATTGATAGTAGCAGGGACAGAAGTAGTGCTGGTTTATGCATGTGTGTGTGAGCAATATGCTCATGGTTCACAGTGCAAAGACAGAAACACACTTGTTTTATGGCATTAATCGCATCAGTGCACTTCAGTGTGTGGGTGTGTATTTGTTTGTGTGCTGTGAAAACATAAAAGCTAAAACACAACGAATGAATGAAATATGGCACGTAACAATATCATACATGTAATCTCTTGAGAAGTTCAACAGTGAGTGTAGTAGAACAACACAGCAGTCCAAGAGGAGCACGTACAGCCCCCAGATCACTAACTTTATGTCTGCATGTGTGTTGGTTTCTATTCCCTTAAACTCTTCCAACTGTGTCAACCACAAAATAAATTAAAACAATATTATGTTAAGGAGCACTGGAAGAGTAGGCAGTGTGAGGTATCTCTGTATTGCTCAAAGTTTAGGAAGAAAAAGCTCTCATTAAATACAATAAATTACATTTAAAATAATAATATTAGTGGTTTACTGAAGTGGGAAGTGTGTACAAGCATGTATGTGCTCCTGGGGCCTGGCAGTACTTCAGTCTCTTAACCTCCTAGGCATAGGCAGAGGATTTATCCTTTTTTCTCTCTCTCTGCGTGTATGAAGAGGTCATGGTCCCAGGCTGCCCTGAGGTAGAGTTTAAGAGAATGTGCTCTGGGTGGTTCCACTCAGGTCCTTGTGTGGTAGGTGGGTCCAGTTGAACTTATTTGAAGTCATGTGACCCAGCATAACACGGGAAAGGGGCGTATCTGAGAATCGAGCCCATTCCACAAACAACGGCTCCACCACAAAAGATATGAACCCTGAAGAGAAAGAGGGACAGAGGCAAGAAAAAGAAAGACGATTGTATGCGTAAGTGTGTGAGAGAATGCTTGAACATTCTTGTGCGAGTATATATATTTATAAGGCCATAACTGTTACCAATCTGTATTTTAGCCACATTGTTGGAGTTCCTGTCACACAAAATGCTCATGTCCAAATTCAGCCTTCTCTCAATGTCACCTAAACACAAACACACCCACACAGTCCATTTAACCCCTCTACACAAGCCGATGTCATAGCAGAATTTTATTCCAAACCCGCAAGCTGGTTCACGTACCTTGATTGAAGAACTCCTCAGTAACTTTGTGGCTCCAGAGCTTGCAAAGGTGCCATGGTCTACACGGGTTACAGATATCGGCACATTTCAGAGCCATCTTTAAAAGAGAAGAAATGTTAGAGGAAAAGTTAGCAGTATTGTAGAATTTTTTTTTACATTAATCTGCCCATTTTCTGGGTTATTCAGGATAGTTGGAATCACATCCATTTTTTAAAAATTATTTTCAATGATCATCTTTTGTTTACATTGCAATTGCTGTTGTACAGAAAATGTGTGGCCAGAGAAAGTGTGTTTATGTGTATAAAACACCTGAAGTATGAAGTGTCTGTCCTTGCCGTTGTTCATGTGCAGCTCTGCTCGGTCTAGACGAGTTCTGAATTCACTCAGATATTCATTCTGTCTGCTGATATCAGTTGCCAGTATCAGAGAGCCCAGTCGGGCCTCCAAGCACTGCCTGCGCACACACATGCAAAAACTTTCTATTTAAAACTGTTTTGCCCAAAACAACTAGCATTTCCTGGAATGAATCAGTGTCTGTGTTTTTGTTTGTCCACATTTTTGAAGATTGACCACAGGTTCTCAGTGGGATTGAGATCTGGGGAGTTTCCTGGCCATGGGCCCAAAATTTGGATGTTTTGTTTACCGAGCCACTTGGTTATGACTTGGTTATCACTTTTGGATTGTGACATGGTGCTCCATCATGTTGGAAAAAGCATTGATCATCACCAAATTGCTCCTGGCCCATTGGGACAAACTGCTCTTAATAATAGTAATAATATATTTTATTTCATAGGCGCCTTTCTGTCACTCGAGGACACCTTACAAAAAAAGCAGACAATAAATAAATAATTTAAAAAAACAAAGAATATACAGCATTTGGAGGACGTTTTGTTACCATTATTTATTAATGGCAGTGTTCTTAGGCAAAATTGAGTGAACCCACTCCCTTGAATGAGAAGCAAACCTCACTCATAAACGGTCACAGGATGCTTCACTGTTAGCATGACACGGGATTCATTGTAGCTCTCACCTTTTCTTCTCCAGACAATCATTTTTCCAGATGTCCCACACAGTCTGAACGGGCTTCATCAAAGAAAATAACTTCACCCAAGTCCTCTGCAGTCTAATCTCTACACTTCTGGCAGAACATCAGTCTGTCCTTGATGTTTTTCTTGGAGAGAAATGGCTTCTGTGCTGCCCTCACTCTGGGTACAGATGCACTCGCAACTACTGTCTGCCATTCCTGGTGTTCTGCTCTGGTGACCCAATGTCATAACTGCATCCTCTTTACGAGTCATGGCACTTTCTTCACCTAAAGCCTTCTTCACTGCAAACGATCTTCTCTTCTTGAAGCTCTTGATAATTCTATAAATGTAGGTGCTAATCTTACAAGCAGCAATGTCCTTGCCTGTGAAGCCCTTCTGATGGAATACGAAGATGCCTGTATGTGTTTCCTTGGAGGTAACCATGGTTAACAGAAGAAAACTTCAAGCACCACCATCCTTTTAAAGCAACCACTCTGCTTTTCTAATCAGTAAGAGAGAGTGATATTGGCTGTCCTCTTTAAAACTTTCTCCTGAGCTAACGAGAAGATGACTGAAATGATTTTAGCAGGCCATTTTGTGACAGTGGCTGCAATTTGGCTTTTTTTTATTAAGTTCATTTACATGGAAAGGAATGACTTTGCAATTAATTGCAATTCATCTGATCCCTCTTCACAAAGAGTTAATGCAAACTGCCACCATAAAACTGAAGCAGCAAATTTTGTGAAAACCAAAATTTGTGCCAGTCTTCAAACATTTGGCCATGATTGTCTAATGAAGCTCTGTTTGCACTGTGCGACACTGTGTACAGGTGCTCAGTGTAGGAGATTGGTTAGGTGGTATAACAAAATTTACTTTAGAAGAGCAAAATGTCCACTTTGGCGAGAACAATTTGGAATATAGCAATGACTTTGAAACTGTAGTTTCTAGTTTCAAGTTTTCTTATGTAAAATAAGTACAGAGTGAGGTCAGACAAAGTGTGTGTGTGTGTGTGTGTGTGTGTGTGTACCTGTCTTCAGCTGGGAAATGGGACAGCAGACCTGATTCTCTGAGTACACTAACAGCAGATTTCCAGTGGTGATTCTCCAGTACAGATGTGTTCTACAATAGACACGAGTACACGAGTAAAACATGGTGCAGACTGATCAACATATGGCAAAATAACAAAAGCATCAGTACTGGGAAAAAAGTTCAAAAAGCAGGAGTATGATTCCAGGTGAGAGAAAATCAGCACTACCAATATGCCGATCCTGGATTTCCAATTTATTTATGGTATTTGATATCAAATATCAAACAATCTCTATAACATATATTCTGTTAAAATATATGTAGTCTTACTTGGTAAAGGGAGGCCAGGTAGTGGTTGGTATTGATAAGGAAGGTTTGATTGACACCTGGATGATCCAAATCATGAGTTGCCGCTGCCAGTAAACCCAACAGTATATCCCAGGATGTCAGAGACTCAGAGAGCTAAAGAAACACACACACACACATGTGCATATACAATTTCATATGAGTGCGCCAGATGCACATTAGTTTGACTTATAAACACTCCCACTGTATGAAGTCATTTTCTCTTTGTGTCCATCCTGTCTCCTTCAGACCAACCCCAGTAACCCATCCACTAAACCTCCACAACTCCACCCACTAAACCTCCACAACACCTCCACCAACCCTCCACAACACCACCCACTAAACCTCCACAACTCCACCCACTAAACCTCCACAACTCCACCCACTAACCCTCCACAACTCCACCCACTAACCCTCCACAACTCCACCCACTAACCCTCCACAACACCACCCACTAAACCTCCACAACCCCATCCACTAACCCTCCACAACCCCACCCACTAACCCTCCACAACCCCACCCACTAACCCTCCACAACTCCACCCACTAACCCTCCACAACTCCACCCACTAACCCTCCACAACCCCATCCACTTCCTGGTCTTCATACCCATAAAAACACACCTGTGGCTCCTGAAGATAGCAGTACATGGCCTGTGTAACATCAGCAGCATGGAGAGCATTGTGATATGGGTTCTGACTATGGTAGGCTTCTTGAACCATCACTATGGCAACAACAGAAAACATCAATAACACCATATGTGCTAATCCCATGTGAAGTATGTATTATCCACAGCATTTATGACACAAAACTAGAGTGAGTGTGTGTATGTGTGTGTCGGAGGGGCATCTTACCTAAAAAACGCCGCAGTTTGAGTAGGTCCAGACAGAAAAGTTTAATCAGACCATATTCACTGAAGAGATGAAACGTTAAGTCCACCAAACTGTTTCCTGTGTTAGAAGATAATCATCTTAGCAGATACAAGTCTGTGGTCTACTATCACACAATATCATAACTACACACATCAAAACAATATTAATACAATATCAGGTTTCACAACACAATAATACAAGGTATGATTTTACTCAACTAAAACGGCAAGAAAGAAAATGCTTTCCCATTTCTCCACACCCCAAACGATGCACAATACAACTAAACAGAAACAAGTTCTCTGATTAAGCAGATATAAAGCACATATAAGTGAGTATATAAAGAAGAGTGTTTGATGCCGGTACAGCCAATCAGGAGCAGGTATCTCACCATTTGAGAGCCGTTCAAACAGGAAGATATCAAAGTTCCAGCTTCCAACCTTCTGCAGCACACACTACCACCAAAAAAAGATTCCATTATTAAAGATTTAAAGGTACCATTAAAACAAATAAAACATAATATGGAAAATGCACCCCTCAACTTTAACAAGAAGAACATGTGAGACATTTCACCAGGCAGTCCTTCAAACTCCATACTACAATTACTCACCTGAACCTGTTTAAACTTGCTCCATAAGAAAGTGCACTAAACAACAGGTCTCTCCCTACTCTAAACATGCGCTCTCTCACTTTTTCCACTCTCTACGTCTCTTATCTTAAACTCAGTTTCTCCTCCTTTCTCTCACCTTAGCTTGGCCAATGTACTTCTGGTCTAGCACGTGATGTGTGTCCTGGGTGTGATTTTTGTTATAATGTGAAGAGTACAAGCTCCTCTGGAAGCTCTGAACACTTCTGCCCAGTTGAGCTGTTTGTGATCCTACAGTGTCCCTCCGCGCTGCACAAACAACACCAAAACACCCTGTTTACAAACATGCAAACAACATCAGAACATTTGTTTACAAAAAGCAAAAAGTTTTTTTTCTTTTTTGTCTGCTTTTTTCAATTTCCAGTTTGATACAACTCTTTAGCCTAACTCAATAAAACTATTACATGTTATTAGACTATTACATTATTGTTATGTTATTATTATCTTTTAAACTGGGCCTGTTTCTTACCTTTAGCACTGACTCTGCGAATGTTAGTTACGTTCATGCCTTCATCCATATACTTATGATAACTGATAAAGATGTACTCATACATGATCTCTTGTATATTATAAAGAATTTTCAGTTAAGCATGTTCAGTGCAGGTATGTCTATTATTGATCTCTGTACTTGGATGGATGAGAAGATGGATAAGCTTTTAAAAACACATTCCATCCCAGCATTCTACTAAATCCTTACAAACACAGGCAGAAACAACAACATAAGCTTTCCCTTGTGTATCACTGGGTTCATAGGATACTACAGGTTTTAACGCTACAAATCTAAAGCAAATAAAAAATCAAAGAAAACTGATTTTCAACAGATATATTAATAAAACAGAACTATATACTTACATTTTGGTAAATATATAAACAGACTAACTTCAAATGATATGAGAATAGATCACAGTGTAAGTGTGTGTGTGTGCATGTGTGCGTGTACTCACACAACAGAGGCCTGAAGTCTGTGCAGAAGTGTGTGTGTTGTCGTCTCTGTGTACTTTCATGTCTGACTTTCCTCTCGCTTCTCTCTGTTCTCACCTGTTGCTCAAGCATATAACCTGTTTGAGATCTCAGTTGAACATCTGCAATGTAACACACAGAAACACAATTTATAATAATTAAAATACAATCAACATGTTTCCTCAAAAGTACCCGGACGCCTCAAGTCCAATTTCAAATTGTGCTGACATCACTGCTGACATCATTACTATCTTCTCTGATCTATGCAGACTAAGAAGTGAAGAAATTAAATTAAATTAAATTAAGAAATTAAAAAGATGTCTGTAAACAGAACAGAATCGGTACAGTTCAATTTCACATGGCTTCCCTTTCAGAGGTCACAAGGCAACTGTGCAAGTTAAAAACATGAAACATTCTAATCTAAATATTGTACAATAAACATTTACATATTTACAGGTGTTATAAGATCAATAAATATTAAGAAATAGGTAAATAATGTACATTTTGAACGTTATCTGTCTTTGGGGGTGATGGTGTGTGTGTGTGTGTGTGTGTGTGTGTGTGTGTGTGTGTGCAAACATTAAACAGAATCTATATTGTCACTGACTATCATGTGGTATTTAAACTCACTGTCAATTTGCATAAGATAATGCTATACATGCAAACAACGGTGTTCACTTTATATGACCTTATGGAACGAATCATTCATTAACCTACAAGTTCAGAACTAAGGAAGTACATCTGAAATGCTTATTCAAATACGGAAATCTTTATTTAGTTAAACATTCATCTATTTGATGTCTCCCGTATATTAGCAAAAGGTGTGAGAATAAGCGACACGTTCAAATCAGAAATACACATTTTTAAATCACATGCTTCTTTCAGCACTTTTTTCTTCTCACACAGAGTAATTAACTGATCATTACTTCGAACATAACAGTTCTACTTGTGCATAAGCAAGACTTGTAAAGACTGGTAAATTTTGTTCTAAAACTGTGAAAAGTGAAAACCCCAACCATGAATTGATATTTCAATAGGCAATTCCTAACTCCTAACTATTAGAGACCTACATGTGTAGAGCCAAGCTTGGCTCAGCGAGAGCCGCTGTAGCACCAGGTGTTCAGATCGGAGGATCTGAAGACTGTGCAGCATGAAATGCATGATTTCTCCATTTTTAGAAAGAGTTTCAAAGCATCGTCTTGGTCAGTGATGAGGGTAAGGATTTGGCCCAGCAAAATAAATGTAAGGCCTTTGGTCGTTTAGTTGTAATGAGGCACTAGTGATATGTACAGTAATACTAGATAACAGTATCTGCATACAATGTCAATTTTCCAATCAGCCATATTCCAAGTTGTTCTGTAGTTTGTGAGTAGTTTGTTTTTTGCAGCTCTCCAGAATCCCTCCAGTGACGTAACGCGTTTTAAAATGAACCATTTGGAGTTGCAACACATCAGTTTGAGGACAGTAGAGGTTCAGAGAACCACATTCTGTGATCAAACCTACAGAAAATAAACAGCTAGAAACTTAAAAAAAACAATTTTATTCCCCTTAAACTGTACACATATGTGAAAGATCAGATGAAGGAATAATAAAACAAGTATGATAACGACACGTGGCAAATATTTATTAAACCCACAATCAAGTCTCATTCCTCACAGTTTCCACATGTAAAAACCTCCTTGATCTTTCCTTTATAATATGAGTTGAATATATCAGGTAAGGTTTGTTACAGAATCAGATCAGATCAGTTATTCTTTTGCTCTAGTATCTGATGGTTGACACTTTCCACTTTGCACAGGTTGCCTGCTCCACAGCCGGGCTGTCATGTGTTGGTGTGACATTCTAACTCGTGCATGTTAAAGTAAGTGTTTAGATCCCTGCAGTGACCTGCGGTCTATGAACGGCAAATAGGAGGTTGCATCATACAGGCAGATCATGTTACCTTTTACTTTATAGTGAAAATGTGTTGTTGTCTAGCTACCGATTATATCAGGTACATTTTTCTTGATACTGCAGAAAATGTTTATAGGTTTATTGAGATGAAGAGGTAACACAGACATGAAAAACTAAGTTTGTCATCTACTGTTAATATTACTGACCTCTGAGCTGAGACATGCAATCAACGTTGGTCTCTCTCTCTCTCTCTCTCTCTCTCTCTCTCTCTCTCTCTATATATATATATATATATATATATATATATACATCCCCAAATATGATTCCAGCTGTGTAACTGCATGTCAAAGTAAGTGTACTGTAGTGAGAAAACTGCAGTGAAGTACAGATGTTTCAGACAGAGGTCCTTCACAAGCCTCTTCCTTTCTCTGGAAACCTTGTGTACTTTATACAGTTTTGAATATCTCTACATCTCTTATTTGAGCACACACTGCTTTTAATCACCTGGAATCATCTTCTCCCTTTAAGATCTAGCTGAACTCCCACCCCCACCTAGTAATCTTAACCTTAAAAAACAAAGCCAGGGAAAACCCATGTGTGCATGTGTGTGTTTGCTGTAGGTTAGTGAGGGGTTTTTAAATGTTTGTTTACAGTGAGATGCTGACATACCAAGCATGCGGATGTATAGGGCCGTTTGGTCTGAGCTGTCATATGAGATCGCTCCTCGTCTCTGTCATAAACACACAAACAAAGAAATATGTAAACCACAACACTGTAGTACACATCTCTACTGCTAATATTTATACAGCCATGGCCAAGGTTTTTGGCAAGCAGATGTATTTGCACAATAAAAAAAAGTGGTTTGGTTTACAACTGAGGAAACTAATCCAAAAAAGGAGTGGCTAACAGTGCAGCCTCAGATGGGCGTCAAACGCTTCGTTGTGACTGTCTAATAACTTACTACACCTTTGTGACTGTCTAATAACTTACTACACCTTTGTGACTGTCTAATAACTTACCACACCTTTGTGACTGTCTAATAACTTACCACACCTTTGTGACTGTCTAATAACTTACCACACCTTTCCACTGAAAAAAAACGTGAAGCATTCAAAGCTAAAATCCCTTGTTTTAATTTACTTCAGAAGATGTAGAGAAATCACTGCACAAGTAACACAAACAGTAGTTGTAAAGTTAAGAGTGCATGTGGTTGAAGTGTGAATACTGAGCCCCCAGTTTAGACTAGGGATGCACTGATCTGATATTAGGATCGGATCTCGGTCCCAATATTAACAAAATTAGCTGACTCAAGTATTGGGGGGGGAGCCTCTTGGAATTCACCGTTATATGTTTTGATAAAATAGAATATTCTTAAAACAGGCTAAATAAAATTTCGTAGAACAAGTACAACTCTCTGCATACTGGTTTTCAACCATCTACATGTAACCATTAGCCAGAAATCCCATAATGAATACACTCTTTGTTTACTCTTAGCCACACCCCCTCCCTTTATGTTTATGATGAAAGATGCTTCAGATTTTGTCATAGAAAAATTCACCCATCACGTAAACAACTGTACGATGCCTTTAAATGTATACAATAGTAAACAATGTTTTTTTCTGGCACTGGATCATGATGATCAAAGCAGTCCTAGCATATCAGTGTTTTTCCATCTTCCCAGAAGTGACTGACACCTTTCCCAACCAATAGTATCCCCACAGTCGAAAAACGTCGACACCTCAGCATATTAATTCACCAATGGTATCGACTCGGTATCGGGTACTACTGACTGGGATTTGTATCGGAATTGACAAAGTCAGACTGTTACATCCATAGTTTAGACACACAGAGCATCTGCTACAAAAGCTCCAACACGCTTACATCCAACATTAATAAGCCTGTATGTCTGGGTTAATTTAATGTGTTGATCTGCTGTGAGACTGGGTTTGTCCATCCACCTCTGTCACACCACAACGGTCTATTCAGTTCTCAGAATCAGCTGGTACTTACAGAACGGCTCCATTATGGTTATTCAAACATACACAAATGCACATGCACAAACCTTATATTGATAAAAGTGTTTCACTACAAATGGATACACAAGTCATCCTCACTGTTCTCTTCCTCATCATACGTTACAGTCCTTACCAATCACTTCACTGAGTTAAGGAGTCATATTGTTAAACTTTGGCATTACTTACAAAGCACCTGATGGAAAATGTTACAGATGTTGAACACAATATACTGGAACAATGATCCAGAGAATATACTGGAACAATGATCCAGAGAACATACTGGAACAATGATCCAGAGAATATACTGGAACAATGATCCAGAGAATATACTGGATTAATGATCCAGAGAATATACTGGAATAATGATCCAGAGAATATTCTGGAATAATGATCCAGAGAATATTAGGATTTCAAGCTCAATAGATGTTTTTAAATGTATATAAAAACTTGGTTTAGTCTGGCTTAGTCTTACTTTTTTTGTATTTCATTATTTAAAATAATGTTAGTTCATTACTGTACTTATCTTGATGTATATCTTTATTTTATATATAGTTTTATACATAATCCTTCTTGACATTTGATATTTTCCTATTTCACAAAGCTCAATTTTTCTCTTAGCCATATAACTTAAAGTCCAAAGTCAAGATGGTCCAACAGAAGAAGTGAGACGCATTGCTTTTAGACAATCCTATATTTAAGCCTAAATTATTCAGGTTAAATAAAAACCCTACTTTATGTAAATGCCCCACTCAACATGCCCAGGAAAGGTTTTCACTGGAGAGTAATGGCACACTTCCCCAAGATCTCCTGCTCATGATCAACACAAATAACACAACCACTCCAAACAAACTTCAACAGCATTTACAATAATTGAACAGAGAAGCATTATCCAAAATATTTTAAAGGATAATTAATTTTCTCGCACAGACGCACAAACATACACAAACGTACTACAGATTTGGGGAATGAAGTACAAATACATTTAAATACGTTTGTGTGTATGTATGCTTGACAGTTAAACGTACTTTTGCGTTTTTAATCTTTTTAACTGTCAAATATGATGCAAATGTTAAAACCAACAGTCCACATTTATTCAAATGTAACCAAAACACCCTCCACCCACTCAGCCTTTCCAACACAGCATCCTTTTAATCTACAGTCATATTAGGTTAAACTCAGAATAAAAAACAACCTCAACAAACCTTCCTCATCTTCTCTTGCCTTCTCTCTCTCTCTCTCTCTCTCTCTCTCTCTCTCTCTCTCTCTCTCTCTCTCTCTCTCTCTCACACACACACACAC
>JAOYMR010000003.1:7183572-7197984 GCA_025802075.1 Tenebrosternarchus preto
GTAGTATAGAGTTTCCTAGTCATATTCTCTGTCCTGTAGTATAGAGTTTCCTAGTCATATTCTCTGTCCTGTAGTATAGAGTTTCCTAGTCATATTCTCTGTCCTGTAGTATAGAGTTTCCTAGTCAATAAGGTCAATTATTATTATTCTCAATTATTTTCACTGCACTGAGTCTGTGTTTGTATTTTTACAGCCAGTACAGTTTGTGTTTGTATTTTTACAGTACAGTTTGTGTTTGTATTTTTACAGCCAGTACAGTTTGTGTTTGTATGCTTTGCAGGAGCGGGTGACAAAACTGGCTCCTAGACCTCACACTGAGGAGGACCTTAGTGATCTGTTTGCAGCATCCATGAAACTGTACTGAACACATACTCTACTGAACACATACTGTACTGAACACACTCTACTGAGCACATACTGTACTGAACACATACTCTACTGAACACATACTCTACTGAGCACATACTGTACTGAACACATACTCTACTGAGCAGATGGAGATAAATAAATGTAAAACTGATGATCATGTGTTTTGACTAGGATAAGTGTCAGTTATCAACGTACTGTGTTGTTTTGTAGTGTAGAAAGTGTTTGTGGTAAAGTTTTAGTCATAACCTTTTCAAAAGGCTAACAACATCAAAGCCAAAATGTTCAGATATATATGATAACCATTTTTAAATTGAATGAACTGAATTAGTACTTTATTGTTTTTAATATACCTATCTGCTGTAGTAAATGAACTGATTTTTTTCTTTATTCAGTAATGATTCCTTAAACTCTTGAGTAATTGAACTGGATGTTCAGAGGGTTGGATCCTTAAAAGTAGAGTTGTTGTCTTGGCAACACTGTCGACTCCAGTAACCACAGCATGTTGCAGTAAGTCAGTAACTTTATTTTGTTGTTAGTCTGGAAATTCATTGCACATGCAAAACACTTCGGCTGTGTGGCTCTTCAAACTGCTTTATTGGCAAAAACCAAGAAAAAGGGGGAAAAACAAACAAACAAGCAAATAACAGACAAACAAATCAAAGAATATATGTACAGAAAAGTATAGTACAATATATACTATTATAATACACATCTTACACTCCACCACCCCATCAGTTAGAGGAAAAAAAAAACTCAGTGCTTGTATCTGAAATGATTTATTTTGAATCATCTTTAGTGCTAATCAGACTATTACCAATATTTAGGAGCAGTGCTAATAAGTTTTGTATCTATCCATCCTGATGAAGAGTTTATTATTATTATTATTATTACTTATTGAGAGCCTTCAGGGGAGGCCACCAATCAAATAAACGATCTCATTCATCTCATTAGAAATGTTTTTTACTCATAAAGCCTGTCCTGTGTAAACCTGGTCCTGTCCCAGGTCTACTCCTCATTTCTGTACTCAAGACAACCCATGCAAGGAGGAATGTTCCATTTTACCTCTTAATCTGTATGATATCAATGACACAAGGATAAGATAAAAACTTCACAGAGGAGATGGACTGGAGAGTTGGCTCTGTTCCACTAGGAATTTTTATAACACCAAACTGAAAGCACATGGGTGTGCAGGCAGGGTGTGTACTGTGTTGTAGGTAAACCTTGCTGACTGTTAAGGCTGTGGAGATATATACACCACGCCACTGGAAATGTAAACATCTCCTCCTCCTCTGCTTCACCCATCCTAGCCAGTGGCTAAACACTTGCCTGTTAGCAAACCTCTGCAGTTCATCCAGCACCCTAAAACAAGAATGAAGAAGCTTCAATTAAGTCACATATTAGAATGCTTAAGCATTATAGGTCTTCTGTCATTGGAAGCTTCAATCGTAAAGCACTTTATCTCCAGTCTTGAATTTTATTAAAGTGTCTTTCAGAGAATTAGCTACTCTGGCATACAGCATTTTAAAACCAAAATTACTCGTACAGAAACAAATCTGTATATAGCACTGTGAGCCTAAATAAAACTATTTATGTCTATTGTTTGTTCCATTTATATTCTGCCTATTTGGCTATATTTTCTATCATTTTGACTTCTGAAAGATTGATACATCCTGGTCACAATAAAAATGGATAGGTGAAGGCCTCCAGTTGATGTTCACTAAAAGTGCTAATTCATTCTAAGACCAGACATTATCTGGGAATCAGGAACTTAGGCCAAGCCCTACCTTTAGAAATATTTAACATCACTCACACACGCACAGCCTGCTGACGAAAATCTAATCGATATTAACTGGTATTATTCTGGCCCAAATTAAAACAGTTAAGACACCTCCTACATCCCTGTGAATTAATACACACATTACCCAGCCACCAGTCCAGAATGGCGTGTGTGTGTGTGTGTGTGTGTGTGTGTGTCTGCTTCGGGGGTTAGTAGAAATTGCTACAGGAAGCTGTTTATTGATCACCAGATGCACTTTGATCAGTTCTGTACTACACACACTTAGTTATACATATACACTCTGTAAGCCTGATTAGTGTGTTCTGTACTTAAGCATTTTATAAAGCGCATATATGAAGTATGTATGCTCTAAGAGAGAAAGAACATTTTAAACCACCACTTTTTCTCAACTTCAAACTCTTTAAGACCATTTCTCAGGAATGCGTGCACGCACTCACTCACACACACAGCAGTAAACAGACAGCACACTGCTATGGGTTAGAAGAACAATTCTGTATAAATGTGTGCAACTGACTGCATGTGTGTGCGTACATTACGTAAATCAGAAATGGATATATGTGTGTGAGTGTGTGTGAAAAGGAGAGGACACTTCATCAGGATTGGTCCATGGGCTCAGAGGTGCCTGAAGGCTGTGTGGCCTGGCTCTCCATCTCTTCTTGATCATCTGGTTTCTTCTCCTTCCCATCATGCCTGTTGGCGGTGCTGGTAGTGGTGGTTGGTGTGGACTGCTGCCGTAGGTGTTTGTCCATAGAAGCCTGGATGTTGGACACCATCTCCTGAAGGCGTCGACGTTGAGCCTCAATCGCTGCGGGCTCTAGCTCCACCCCACCACGCCCCTCACGCATTGTGAGCATCCCAGGAGCCACACGCACGAGCTCTTCCCCAGACAATGCTAGCTCCTCTCCACGTACACTACCACTCAGGTCCACCCCGCTGCTGTGCTGTCGCCTGATTGGCTGATGCTCAACGGTGGTGGAGCCCAGTGAATGACCTTTACCCTGGAAGGCGGTGACGGTCTGCTCTCTCTTGCGCACTGCGCCCCCACTGCCCAGTTTAAGGCCATGGGCGGGGCTTCCCTCGCGACTGTGAGAAGGAGGAGCCTCAGAGCAGAGCTGGTTCAAGGCCTCTTGGATGAGGTCTTCCACATCAGGGCCCACGGGAAAGTGGCCAGCTGCGTCCACACACAGCTCCAAACGCTCTTCTGCTGCGTTGAACACAAATGTCTTACCAGTTAGGTGTGGTAGAGTGCAGTGCTTCCCGTCCAACAGTCCTAAATACACACAGAAAAGAAACAGAAAACAGTGAACAACCATACAAAGGTCATAAACAGCTTGGCTGGTTGGAATGTCGATTACTGGTAGTTGGTAATGGTTTGTGTTGGATGTTTTGAAATCCTATCACAAGATCTATTCTTGTTCTGTTCAGCAGTTCCTCAACAAAATTTTAAATATAATACATTCAAGCTTTTTGCTCTAGACATGGGCTTGAGTATATAAGATCACCACACCCTCTTCCTAACACACTTACAAGGCCTGCACACAGGAAGGACTGTGATTCAACGTAAACTGTAAGAAAATTATGTGTTGTTGGTCATGGTGATGGGGGGGCGGGGTCAGAGGGAGGACAGAGAAATGTACCCATGTCTTTCTTGACAATGTTGTAGAAAACTCCTCCTTGCTGAAAGAGATGTGGCAACTTCTTAGCATAGGACCACACATCCTCACCTACGAGGGAGAGAATAAAACATGCACTATATTAGAAGATACATTTAATCTAACGTGCAGAAAACCTTATCAAAGAGCACAGTAACAAGCATCTGATTATAATGTGCTATAATGTGTTATAATGTCTAGTTTTTGTCATAGTTTTTTTTAGACTTTGCATTTATAACAATTTTTTTTTATTCTAGCTCAGACAGTATTCTGTGCTTCTTTATTTTTTTCACACTTCTAATAAACTAAATTATAGTAGAATTCTAATAAGGAAACCAATCACCTAGTCATATTAAGGTCATATTAAGGTCATATATTTTAGAACAATTCATTTAATAATTGAGCATAACATCCTTATTTCAGTATCTGCATGTGATCACTGTAATCCAGCAGCACATGCATAAAGTGGGTCATAGGTGAAAAAATTACACAAAACTTTTGAACGTAATAACATAACAATAACAAAGTTTAATACTAGTATTTTAGACATTTTGAAGAGCACAGAATGATTAGTACTATACGGATTTTAAAACTGTTATGCAGGCATATACATGTATGAACAAACAGTTTCTGGTTGTCACACTGACACTTCCTACCCATGAGTGTTGCTAGGAGACAGAGCGATGACATTTCCAAGTCGATGTTGTCCTGAATCTCTCGGCTGCTGGTTCTGCTGAGCCACGGTTCTGTTGAGGTGTGAGTGGGTGTGTCATGGGGGTGTGTCTCAGGTGCAGTGTGTGTTTGAGTATCTGAGACTTTCTCTTTCAGCACCTCCACAGTGATACGGTCTCCATGCTGAAGAGCCACAGGCAGGTCCTGCTGCTCAGGGGGTGGTGGGGGTAGCTCCCTTGGAGGAAAACCATGCCGGATACACTGCTGCTGAGGCTGCAGGCCAAGGGCCTGGGCAATCGCCCCCTGCAGCTCTGCATACGTGGTGTGGGCCTGCAGCTGCAGAGTTGCCTGCCGCCCATCACTTGTGGTCACACGGATCTTCTTTTCCCCGCTAGGTGGTGGGGCTTTAGTAGGTGTAGGTGGAGCTGAGGAGGATGCAGTGGAAGCAGGTGAAGCAGGGCGGGGCTCTGCGGTCTGATCCTGCACACGCTGGCGTTGCGTTCGCCTACGCTGGGACAGCGCTGCTTGCTCGCTGATGCTGTGTTGCAGGCTTCTTTCAGCTTGGCTCATCACCAGCTCCTCTTTATGGAGTGTGCGGCCCTTTTGTCCTGTCAGGATGATCTTCGTTGGGGGGTTTACATCAGACTCCACCACCTCTCCACCCCCTTGGCCTGGTGTGCGAGTTCCCTGTATGGCCACTGGATTGTACTCATCTGGGTTCTTCTTGGCCGTGTGGTGCAAGATGGTGTTCACAACCTTCTGGACCAAGATCTCACTGCCAAATTCTCCAGGGAAGTGCTTGGTGACGAGGCGCATTGCCACTTCATACACGTTGCTGTTCAGTGCTAGATCTGGTTCATACTGGAACCAGTAAACAGTCTCTCGGACTACACGTCCAGCCCACTCCAGTGTGATGGGGAAAGCCTCAGGAAGGTTGTCATATTCCTTGCCCTCCCAGTAATGCTTAAAGCCACAACCACACTTCCCCCCTTGTGAGCGTGTATTGGTACGGTCCCCATCCAGGTAAACCACTGATCCATCACCATGAATGTGCCTTACTGAGGTTCCATGGCACCAGTTGCAAGTGGAGAGTGAGCTGAGTTTGTAGTCGGGAATCAAGACGTCCATTTCAGAGCAGTAGGAACATACCAAGTTATTTAGAGGGAAGCTGTAGTTTTTGTCTCCCCTGAGAGTACCATGAGTGGACTTGGCCAGGTTGTAAAGTTTCCCACCAGGCACCAGCCACTCAGGAGGTACATGGAGTTCAGACAGAGCACTGCATATCAGGCAGCGGTGCAAGCGATTCTCCTGCACTGACTTTTTTGCTGCATCTATCACCTCTTCTGGCTGGATGCCAATCACACCTGTACGGCGGTAAACATACTGATGAACATCAGCCACCAGTGCAGGGTGAATGCCGTGTTTGTCCATGAAGACATCTTCCATTGCATTGACTAAACGAAGGAGGTATTTCTCCTGAAGGCTTCGGTCACCTCCAATCACACAGCCTCCTCCACAGGATTCCAGACTAATGTACCTGCCAATAAGCTCCTGTGGAACACCCCAAGCTTTGGGCAGCAGTGCTGCAGGAAGCCTAGGGAGTGGCATGCCCTTTATGCCCACCAGGGGGAGATAATGATTCCTGGCTGAGCTGCTCCAGGCAATGCAGATAGGTTTATTTAGGGAGCCGTCTTTTCCCCGGCACTGCTCTTCGGGAACTAGGCCTGGCAGAAATGTAGCTGAGTAGTCACCTGAGCTCCGCATACCACTCAAGGAGTCCAGAAGGATTATGGGACGGTGCAGCACATTGGCTAACCCAAAAATGTGTATGTTCCTCAAGCCAAGTGGGACCCCCTCTGGGGGGACAAATAACGGGTCACACTCATTGATGATGTCTTCCCACTCTGCGGTGTCAATGAAATCTTGGAAGAGGGCCTTGTAGCAGTCCAGATTCTGTTTGAAGCTGAGTTTAAGGTTTTCTCTGAGTGCATGCCAAAACAGCTCACGGCCCACTAGTGCCCTGGACACAGCATGGACCAGGCAGTGACCATCTCCATCCACATGAATTGGAATGAGACATTCTTTGTTGCTGTTGGCTTTCTTGAGCTCTTCTAAAGTATCATGAAGATATATAAGACTTCCAGATCTGTCTTTACCATAGCCAACTGTAGATACATGCTCTTGTTCTATAAGAAACGCCCTCCCACCCAGCAGCGAGCAGTCAAAGATCTCGCCCTGATTCATCTCTCGCAGTAGTTTCGCTTTCCCTGTTTGTTTATCCATGCCGTAACGGGTAAGAATAGGTGACAGCAGTTTGCAGTGGTAATTGGACAGACCCATCACTTTAACTAGTTCCGTTCCCTTCTTCGGCGCTCCTGTAACGCCGAGTAGGGCATTTCTTAGTAAATTATGAAGCACAACATCTGGGTCGGTTACTTCTTCCACATTTAAAAGATTCTTCTGTTCGTGGCGTTGGCCACACTCCGTACATTCAATGCTAATTGAGCCATAAGCAGGGAAGAATAGCTTCGCCTGGCATTTAGAATCTGGGCAGATACCTGATAAAATTCGCTTGTCCCTTTTCTTTGCGCTTTGTGCCGACGACATTATGATGGCGGATTCTTTACTGTAGTAACGGTTTATAAAACCATCATAAAACCCTATGCCTAGTTGTTTAATTTTCAATTGTTATTTATCCGTAAAGAACAACACGGAAGCGGTTATTTTTCTCCACCGAGTTCCCACTGTCTGCTTTAGGACGTTAACCCTCCGTAAAGAACGAAGGATGCCGGAATTTGTAGTTTTTAATCGAGTCAAACGATGTAATCCCCTCCAAAGCTTTTCACTACATATATACGTATTAGTATATTCATTCGTAGCAATGTGTACTATGTACTAATTCAAAGAAATGTACTGTAACGACAAAGAAATTCAAACTTCTAATGACTGACACACTTGTCTACACTACAATTACCAGAATGCCAAGCTTTGGGCCATGTTCGTACAGCTGACAGCAGATCTTCAAGCCTTTCCGATTAGACGGATTTTTCAACTGTAAACGAGCACTGACGTCAACTGCTGCCATACAATGCTTGAAGATCCGCGGTCATCTTCATTAACGCCAATATTTTTAAATAGAGAGCTGAAATAACGCCACAAAACAAACAAACAGAAATGTAGGCTATGGGCCAAAGAGTTTGACATTTCTGCAAAGTACTTAGATATATGAAACAAGCACAAAATCGGAATATTTTACATTAACAGCACAATTATCTTTGGAAAAATGGGTGACATTTATCTATAATGTTGAAAACATCTTAATGTACTAAATAATGACGTCGAAATACACAAATTCGGTCACATGTTACTGAGCATGCTCTACTTGCAAAGGAATGAGCACGTAATCTAAAACATTAAGCAGTGATATTTACGTTACAGTTTAAACACACTGTAAACAAACAAACAAACAAACAAACGTGGCTTAAGGTATTACATAACATTATTATGACATAGGAACACTAAAGTATTTTCACACTATACTGGCTTTGAGTACCTTAATGACGAAAAAGATGAACATGTAACCTAAGAATAAAATAATAATATTTACGTTAAGTTTTTTTCTATCCATTTAAACTGATTATAAGGACAAATCTTAACATAATGTATTAAAACAATGAGGCACGGACACCAAACTATTCTAGTAAAGGGTCTCTACTACCAAAAGGATGAATCTACAATCTAAGAATAAAGTAGTTTAGAAAAGTAATATAAAGTAATGTTATGTTAAGCTTTTTCCAACTTGTTTAATTTTGTTTTTAAATGCGACAGGCATTGATTACATTCAATAAGCACATAGTTTGGAAAAAACACAGACAAAAGTAAAGAGTGTAAAAATGTACCGAATGATTTATTTACCCACTTCACCCACCCAAAGAAAAAAAATAATTAAAAAAAGTATAATAATATTAATATTAGAACAAAGAAAAAGAAAAGAAGGGCAGGGGTGGCACGGTTAGGCATTTAAATATTACATTTAACAGCTCCTTGGTCCAGAAGAATTTTAACTGAAGTGAAATTAAAGCGAAGCTACTTTAATTAGTACCCGAAATCGTATCACAACATGGCTGCACACTGTGTAATTTCAAAACAAAAGTCCAACATAAGCGAATGCATGAATAGAATGATAAACATTCTAAATTTGTACTTAGTTTTCTTGTTGTTGTTTCTTTGTACTGTTTGAATTTCGAAGAGTCAATTACATGATGCAGAAAAATTAGTACATGCCTTTATTATCTCTAGATTAGACTACTGTAACTCATTACTATTAGGATGCATTAATAAGAACTTAAGTAAACTATGGCACAGACCTGGACTTTATATTATAGTTAATAATTCACTACTCTGTGTTTTTTTATATGTTTATCTTGTTGTTGTGGTGACCGGTGTTGGCCAGAAGAGGATGGGCCCCTGAGTCTTGGTTCCTCACAAGGTTTCTTCCTCGTGCTCTTAGTGAGTGTTTCCTTGCCACTGTCGCACTTAGCTTCCTCGTGGCCGGCTTGGACTCAGACACTTGTAAAGCTGCTTTGAGACATCTGTTGTGAAAGGCACTTTATAAATAAAACTTGATTTGATCTGATTTTAGTAATATTGTTTTGTTGTTGTTTCAATAGTTTTGAGTTCAAAGGTTATTCTTTTTTTCACAGAGGTCTATTGTGCTTCTTGAAATATTACCAAAACTAATCATAGGCCTTTAATGTAGACCTGGGCCTTACTGAGGCAGTGATTTTTTCCATTCAGTACAGCTCAATGTGTGCAAACTCACAACAGCACTTTATTCTATATTATCAAGATTACCAAAGTGATTGACATGTAAGATCAACACTATTTGGCAACTCACACTGCTAAATCATTAAGGCACAGGAGAACATGAAACTGACGACGGCAAAGAGGGAGCGGAAGACAAGGCTGCAGGGAAAATTATAGTTTAATGGGAACTGCAGACAAAACAGCGAACAACAGAGCAGTCAAACATAAAAGACAGAAACAGGCTGTAGCTAAAACTCTAGAATAAAGCATGAAGTAAAGGCAAAAGGCTTTAATGAAGGTTGGGATTCACAGCAACCTGCAGGCTCGGTAGTCCTCAGGCAAGTGAATGTATAACAATGGGTTAGTGAGACCTGTGGGCTTATATACAGAGGTGAGATGATTAGTGAAGATTGAAGTCAGCTGTAGGTGATAAAGGGGTGATTGGGACTGAGGCAGTGAACGCAGTGAAGTGGAGGTGGGCGTGGCTCTAGGTCTGTGTGAAGTGGAAGTGGAGGTGGGCATGGCTCTAGGTCTGTGTGAAGTGGAGGTGGGCGTGGCTCTAGGTCTGTGTGAAGTGGAAGTGGAGGTGGGCGTGGCTCTAGGTCTGTGTGAAGTGGAGGTGGGCGTGGCTCTAGGTCTGTGTGCCAGCGCGACGTGACAGAAACTACGTGATGTTTAGCTCTAAAGTGTGAATATTTTTAAAAAATCAATGCACATTCTACTTTCTACGTTTAATATATTATGGGAATATTTATTTAAGTTTAAAAAAACTGGTAAAGCTTTACAACATTGTGAGTGGGAATTCTGCTTACTCTTTTAAGTGGTCTCACCATGTTGCTAGTCTAAGATTGACCATAATCATACATTTTTTTAAAAGAATTATTTAAGCAAATGTCATCTAAAAGCCTCTCTTCAGTGATGACTTAATGAGTCGATATTGTAAGATACTGGACAGTACGTCTTTCCCAACATCCAAAACAGGCACGACATACTCCTTAAAGAAGCCTTGGCTTGCTTGTTCTTTGCCTTTTTTAACCTGATCAATCTCCATGCCCATTAGCTCAGCCTTCTCCTTAAAGCCTTTCTCCATGAGATCTTTCTGCTCTGCTAGTTTGCTCTCCATAGCTCTGTCCAGCTCCTCTTGCTGCAGACGCTTCTCCTCTTCAAACTTTCTCTCCATTTGCTTCATCAGCTCTTCCTTGTTCTCTCTTTCCACCTGCATAATTTGTGACATCTCCAACTGTTTCTTTTCAGCTGCTTTATTTTGCTGCTCCAACAGAGCTACTCTCTCTCTGTCCTCTGTCCATCATCGGAGGCAAAGGGAGAGAAAGAAGGTGAGAACAGGTTATAAGGATATTCACTGTCAAACTGTAGTGTTCTGTATAGAAGTTTTAGCTGATGATATTTCCTCAAGCTGTTTAATTAAAGAGAAACAAGTGAGATAAGAGTAAACGTGAGATAAGAGTAAACGTATTTTAATTATGATTTATTTTAATTTAGTACCTTTTTGTGTCCATACTTTTTTAGAGAAACAAATTTTTGAGCGTTATTATCAGATACTGATCAGGTACTGATAACTTACCTTTAATTTTTTTTTCATTTTCAGTCAGTTTTTTGTCAGCCTGGAGAATAGAATTTGCCTCCACATTTCTAGCAGTCAGAAACTCCTCCAACACATCTTCAGCCTGTGCACACATGTACACACACACACACACACTTGCTGTCATCTGTGGCTAGAAAACTAGATGTGAAGTAAATACTTTTGTTAAGCTTAACTCTCACCATGACTCCCTTGTCAGGCTGGCTTTTGTACTGGTTTATGACGGCATCTCTGTCCCTGCAGTACAGTTCATACCCACCAGGCTTTGCATACTTCCCCTGCTGAAGGTGGTCATTCATCTCCTTGAACAGCTCACACAGCAGCTTCTGGCAGTTTTTCTCCGACACCTCAGAATTCTGAACAAGCAGCTCTGCATAGTGCTTTTTTACAGCCTCCTAAAAACACACATTCAGAAACGCATGAGCCTTACAACACATTCTCACAAGTATACATTCAGAAACGCCCACACTGAATATATGTATTTAATTACATATTCTTATTTACATAAAACATAACCTTGTATGTATTTTCCTCGTGTGCATCTTTTGAGTTTAGACTCTAGTTTAGACTCTAGTTAAGACTCTGGCCTCCAATACAGAATTACTGTAAGTCACTTTGGACAAGAGTGTCTGCAAAATATGGTTTTTAACACCGTTTTCTCCAGATAATGTCTTTGAAGAAAACAAAAAAGCATGTGAATATGGGTGTGGTTGTGAGTGTGTATGTTTTTTTGTTGTGTGTGTGTGTAAATCTTACCAAGAGTAAGTTGAGGTACTCTGCATTCTCATCTTTGAAGGAGCGCTTCATGAACTCAGTGGTGGCCGTGGTAATGAAGTGCTGATGCTCATCAGAAATCTTACTCACACTGACTGGAAACAGACTCTTCACCTGCACAAGGATACGGATCAGTGCTCAAAGAGGCCCAGTAAATTAATAGTTGTCACTTTGTATAAATAAATGTATGTTGTGAGCATCATTGATATCTCCAATTTTCCCCCCTTCTGTTAATATTAGCTATTACCTCTGTCATTACCTAGATCTTCTATTAATATTAGTATTGTAAATATTAACAATAACATTTATGCCAAAACTTCAACTTCAATGTATAAGATGTTTGCATCACCTGTTCCATCCCATTCTGATAGACCTTAAGTCCCTCTTGTACAGCTCCTTGGTTCTCTATCTTTGCCATGGCAACAATTGCATTTTCCAAACAGGGAACTTTGCCACTAGAGATTGTATCCACATACGATCTCACAAGGTGACCAAACACTATTATTGGATGGACACACACACACACACACACACACACACACAGTTTCTGCACACAGCTGTGTTTTGCACATGTACATTTTGCATCACTAGTGGATAGTGAGTTAATAAATAAGACAGTTGTTTGAATATCTGAAAGATTATAAAACTAAGGTAAAGTTCTCACTCCTCCCCGTGACTTGCTGTCCTCCTTTAAGTGTTTTCACGTTGCTCTTCATAAAGACATAAGCACAGAAATTCTCTGTGACCTTCATAAAGTCAGGAGAAATGTCACGCTCATCTAGGCCTTCCAGGCAGGTCATATTGTGTTGAGAGGCAGGCAATGGGAACACAAAACACTTGCGGGTTGGAAAGTAGTTTCGAATACACTGTCGTGGAAGATTGTAGTTGGTTTCTTTTTTACCACAGCCTGTAAGATAGAAAGAATGTAAATGATGTAAAAGACAGTATCAGTAAATAAATGTATCTTAGAGTACAAAAACTTTTACACAGGGCTAAGATTAATAAAAATCTGCACTACATACTTACTCGTAAAATTAATCTGTGCCCAATGCAAAAGACATTCAAAACAAACAAGTAATAAGGAGAACCATATTAAAAGACACATGCTAAGAGACAGATGAAGAGACTAACAGTCATGATGCCAGTTACACAAAAATGTAACGCATTTGTAACTTTCAGTATGATGGGAATTGCATTGTTGTACTTAAACTTTATCTATCCTCAAACTATATCTGTTTATAGTTTCTTCCTCTGCAACACCTACATTTACATTTCTTATGGCATATTTTGTGGCATCCTGAGATCCTGCTCAAGAAAGTGTCCATCCTATTTGTGTACTGCTGTACTGCTACTACTGCAGTTTGAAAGGTTGACCTCATTGGATCATGCAAACAAAAACAGACCAAAATGGGCCTTTTAAGTAAATTTGTCAAGTAGCTAGTGTATGTGTGTGTGCGCCCCCAGTGAGCAAGCCCAGGGCGACAGTGGCAAAGAAAAACTCCCTAAGAGCATGAGGAAGAAACCTTGGGAGGAACCAAGACTCTTCTGACCGACTAGAAAAGGCTGGATTAAAAGACAGCACAGATGCATAACTGTCTTGTTTTAAAACCATCACTAATACCTTTCTTTAACTGAAGGGCGAATTCCAGATACTCATCTTCAGTCACCTGACCCTTTTTCTCAATCACCAACTGCAGAACAAAGTCTCGCACACTCCAGATAAAATTTGGGAAGAACTGCACAAATTGACAGTCCTCTTCCTCCTCCTCATCATCATCCTTTGCTTCTGATCTTGGAGACTTGATCTTAATCTGCTCTGCAAGCTCAGTGACATAGCTGCAGTAATACTAAGGAATAACTATAGCATTGCACATAAAAGTACACACTCTATAACTATTATATATACAGACTACATCTGTACAAACGAGATATATGTAAAATGCCACATTATGGTAATCATATGAGTGTCTCACATCACAAAGAAGAATTAAAGATTTAATTCAATGTCATTTAAGGTGTGTGATCAGTTGAATAAAATTTGATTATTTAATATTTTCTCCCTCTAGTAAGTATTATTATATACAAGTTTGTGAATGGGTGTGTTTGTCTCAAGATGGATACTGTAGCTTTTCCAAAGCTGTGTTGTCAATAGTCCCACGGCTGTTGTAAACCAAAGTGCTGCTGAGCAGAACAGCCAGACAGAAGATCCACGCATCATTCTTAGAATCTCCCTGTGGTGATAACAATACAGCACAGTTCTGGTAACTTACAACCTTACTGCAAAATACCATTACACTGGTGGATTTTGCACTTTTGTAGATTTTTTACTGTGAAGTGTTAGACTATACATACCATTATAGGCCATACTGTGCTTATGTAATATTCTCAGTGAAGACTTTTAGTTCTGATATACTTTTTTGTTTGTTTTGCACTGTAGAAGTCATGCTCACCTTGTCCACATCTCCCAGTCCCTCGGTGTCCAGCAGCACCAGGGTGTGTTTTTTATTGGGGTGTGGTACACACCACATCCAGATGCCTTTAGTTTTTGATTCAATCGTGCTGCCTAGAGCAAATCCTGAAAACCAGAACCACAGGAATCATAATTTTTATTTGGGAATCCGTGTACGTATGTGATGCAGAACTCTGTCTGTCTGTGTTGGTCGAGTAAAGATAAACCCTCAACCAGTCTGTGTTGGTAAAGATAAACCCTCAACCAGTCTGTGTTGGTAAAGATAAACCCT
>JAOYMR010000003.1:7199965-7212267 GCA_025802075.1 Tenebrosternarchus preto
CAACAACAACAACAACAACAATAATAATAATAATAATAATAATAATAATAATAATAATAATAATAATAATAATAATGGCATGAGCCAGCCTGACACATCTGCAATGTTCTGCTGCTATCGATCTTCCCGTTCACGTGATATCAATTTTGCTGTACTACTGTATCTAGCAATACGAGTGTCACAGTACTAAACACAGTTGCTTCGAGTGATATTACATTAAACAAACGTCAAATGTTTTTTCTTAGATTTTTAATCTTCTGGCTTGTTCATTGCAAAAGTAGACGTTTATGGTATTGAGCCTGCTGCCCTCTGGCGGAGGAAGCGCGCACGAAATCTCGGACTATTTTTGTCTCAGTCTGTGCTGTCAGTGGAAGATGGCGACTCGAGTCCTTCTTCGCTGTTTTAGCGGCCTAAATCAGGCCAAAAGGCCGAAAGGACACGTCGCCACTTCTCTCAGGTCTGAACGTTTTATCTGCTTTTATTTTTTGTGATTGTAAGAGCAACGTTTTATTACGGTATATCGTTTACACCCCAGTGCACAAAACTAGCCACTTGGGTTTAGCTAATGTTAGAGAGCTAAATATCTAATCAGGTTTATCTATGTCAATTTTAAATAAATTACTTTTAAATAAATAACTACATGTGAGTAATTGCTTTGGACTGTAGATATAGAAGGCTAAGCACAGCTCATTGGAAACATTTTTAAATGATTGGCTACAGTCTTGACCGGCCTCTCGATTGGTCAAGGTCATATAGATCTAAATATTTCCATTAAGTTATTATATCCTGATATTACCAGTGACATTAAGATTCGTCATGTCAAAGAGATGTGAGATGTGTTGCTTCATTTTCTCATTTTTGTGAGCTTGTATGCAGCACTAATTGTGGTTCAGTGTGGTCAGTGCTGTTTAAATGACAAATTTATCTTGAACTGTGATAAACTGGATGCACATCACTGTTTTAAATCTCTTAGAAAGGATCACTGTGTTAATAAATCATATATAAATATAATAGAATAATAAATAGTGTTAATATGTTCATATTACTGGGTATAAAGAGGCAGGCCATTTCTGACTGCCATGATGTGAATTATTTTTGTAGTTTAATCTTTGTCTTGGTCTCCTTTATACTGTAATAAATGAAAGCCTGATTTAGTTATAGTCTTAGGATTTTAGGGTTAGTTATAGTTTTATTTCCTGATGTGTAATATATGTAATGTTTTGTTTCAGGAGCTTGTCAGCATCTAGCAACAGGAATGGAGAGGACAGCTGGTTTAAATCTCTATTTGTACGTAAGGTAGACCCCAGAAAGGATGCCCACTCTCATCTGCTTGCTAAGAAAGAGGAAAGTAACCTTTATAAAATCCAGTGTAAGTAAAGCAGGAGGTGGTTCTCATATTCACATTCTGTTTTCAGTTCGATTTGTTAATAACTAGCACTTGGTTTTATTTCAGTTCATAATGTAAAACCAGAGTGCCTGGATGCTTACAACAAACTTTGGTAAGAATCCACCTACTTATCATTTATGTGTTATAGTTTAATTGTTATTATCATTTAATACCAATCAGCTTCCTTCCAGTTTCTTAATGGAAACTACTGTCAGGTTTGACTGGTTCACTGCTTCAGGTTTGACTGGTTCACTGCTTCACTGAGCTGTGATCAGCAGGACCTGGCAGCAATGACAGAAAAGACCTCCCCTCCTCTTATAAACACCTCTCCTCCTCTTATAAACACCTCCCCTCCTCATCTTAAACACCTCCCCTCCTCATCTTAAACACCTCCCCTCCTCATCTTAAACACCTCCCCTCCTCTTATAAACACCTCCTCTACTCTTATAAACACCTCCCCTCCTCATCTTAAACACCTCCCCTCCTCATCTTAAACACTTCCACTCCTCATCTTGTACTGTTACACTGCGTTCAGCTCTCATCCACTAACACCACACTGAACACTGAACTTGTTTTTAAAGGGTAATCAATACACTGTCTTTTAAACCTGGTTGCCTTGCTGTTATTTTCACCCAGTCTCCATGGTTCCTTGAAAACTCAGGGTTAATGAAATAATTAAATAACTGCTATTTTTCCAGAGATACAAAATACATGTATTCTGTACACATGTATTCTGTACACATGTATTCTGTACACATGTATTCTGCTCTGCAGTGAGGATGTGCTACCTACTATCCATGCTGATGTGTACTACCCCTGTGAGCTGGTGGGAACCTGGAACACCTGGTATGGGGAGCAGGACCAGGCTGGTAGGCTCCACAGCACCTCCTCCTCTAAGTGTGCTGTGTGCTGGCAGTAAAATGGCAGACAGGCGGTGTTGGTCTCAGTGCACAACAGAACTACTAGTGAAGTCCTTCATGCCTGCTGTCAGTGGTCTACTGCACACACTCGCTTCAGCTCGTCCATCTCCTTGGGTCTTTACCCAGCTCGTCCAAAGAGGGTCTTTACACAGTACCAGAATTACTGTGTATTACTATATTACTGTACAGTGATGCTCACACATAATGTTTCTGGAATGTGATTTTTTAAAACACACTGTAGAACAGTGTTTCTCCTGAACAGGGAAAACTACAGTACAGCGCTTCACCTAGAATGTGCCTCTGTGTTCAGTGCACCTCTGGAGGTACAGGGGAGGGTTCCCTGCCCTGACTGAGGTCATGAATAAGCTGAAAAATAATAAGGTATGAGACACATTGTTTATTGTTGCTCTGCGTGTGTCATATGTTCACGTTTAAATTCCAAACAAACAGCCATAATTGAACCCTAACCCTAGTGCTAATTACTGAGACGTCTGTAAACAAACAGTATTCAGAACTGCTGAACTGCTGATGGTCTGTGTTCTTATCAGAATGAAAGTTATGATGTTGCACAAAGTAACGTAGTGTTTCACCAGAAACCCTAAATGAACCCTAGTCAGAAACCCTAAATGAACCCTAGTCAGTTAGATGTTAGAGGGAAGTACGCCTGCTTGCTGCTGGTAAAGTGCTTTCAGCAGTAACTCATGCTGAGCCTTTTACTAACTTTTACTTCCTGCAGGTGAGTTATGCTGTAACACCTGTGTGCTTGCGCCCCTCGCAGGAGTTTCTGGAGTACAGGAAGGAGCGCGGGAAGATGCTCCTGTCTCGCCGCAATCAGCTCCTGCTGGAGTTCAGCTTCTGGAACGAGCCGGTTCCACGAGAGGGGCCAAACATCTATGAGCTCAGGTCCTACCAGCTGAGAGTGAGCACCACTCCTCTGCTTATAACCACCATGCACCCTGTGGTTATTGTTGAACATATGAACATGTGAAATAATGTTCTGGCATCCACTGGCAAATATTACATGTGACCTCTGTTGTTACAGCCGGGGACTATGATTGAGTGGGGTAATTACTGGTATGTTGGTCTATGTATCATTTAATTATCTATATTTCCTGTTCTGTGTTGTTATATAACAGATATATAATACATTCTACATTATACTTTGTTCAAATTACTGGAATCTCTTAACCAGTCATAACATTAAGGACTGTTGGGTGCATGTGGCCAACATTCATGTCGCAGTTCTGGTGTTGTTTCACTCATGTGGTTATTATGGGCTGTCCAGGGCTCGTGCCATTCGATATCGGCAGCAGAACCGTGAGGCAGTTGGAGGCTTCTTCTCTCAGATAGGGAATCTCTACATGGTCCATCACCTGTGGGGTAAAAGGACTTGCTGCACACACACACACACTGCTTGTGTGTTTTGTCCTCCATCTGATGGACTCATGGTTTATGTTCCAATTGTTGCAGCATATAAAGACCTGCAGCTTCGAGAGGACACCAGGAACGCAGTCTGGCAGCACGAAGGCTGGAACGAGGTTGTCTACTACACCGGTAACCCCCACCCCCTTGTGCCACCACATTCACCAGTACACCATCTACTAACATGTTCCTGTAAAGAAAATTGCTAATTTGAAACTGTTGTCCTTGTCTAAGTGCCCCTGATCCAGCATATGGACTCCAGGATAATGATTCCAATGAAAACATCACCACTGCAGTGACACCACTGGGTCTCCACAAGCCAGAGGACCATTGGCACAATGAAATGACAGACACATGAAGTCACTCTCACTGCTGTGTTACTGTTCTCAGAATTCCAGCTGTCCATAACAAATCTGCTCTTTCTGCCCATAAAACCATTTTCAAAAGTTCTTTACCAGGGAGCCAAAAACCAGCAAAGAGCCCTAGAGCCTCACATGGAGGATCTGCTATTCAAGTGGTGAATTATTTACATGTTGTTTGAAGCTTCACTGATCACCATACTTAAACCTCCATGGCAGTCATCAAATCATATCCAGTACATGCGTGTTGCAAAGCCCCATCTCTTCTGTTTTAGACCAGACCAGCGCTAGGGTTAGGGTTGGGGTCAAGGGTTCGGGTTAAGGGTTCTGTCAGCCCAGCAAGGAGGAAAGGCAATTACTGGTATTGCTGACCATTAACCTCACCCAACGCACAAGGACACTTGAATGAAGGAAGACACGCCTGCTTACTCACAACACCTGTGCAGAAGTACTGCTCCATGTCCAGGGTTATCAGATTTAGAAAAAGAAATGCATCAAGACCAGAGTCTCAGGTTAACCTAGGAAATGACAGGTATTCTGGTATTGTGTTTGAATCTTTTTCATATAGGCGCACGTACCCATCAACCACTGTCACCTTCAGCTACCAGAAGCACCTGCTGTCCACTGCCTTTGAATGCAAGCTGGGAAAGGTTGCGCTTTGGTGAAAGAACAAGAGTACACACATCTGTTACTTTGTGCTATAAAACTATTCTGAGTCTGATGGTTATTTATCAGGCACAAATGTTATTTCATATTTATTTGTTTTAAATCTAGATATGTAATGTGACAGAACATGTTCACTTTTTGAAGTTTTCTGTGTATTACCCTACTGCTTGTGGTTACCCGAGTTGTGAGGATACAAATGTTAAATATATATATATATTATATATTTATTTCCGAGGACTTCTAAATCTGGCTATGTGGAAAACAAACCTGCATGACCAGTTGTAAAACCATTGCATGACCATTTTAACTGAAGATGTTCAGGTTTGACACTGCTGTGCACACAAATGCTGTTCATTTTTCAGATGCTGATGACTCACTCAGCATCGTCATCCTCAGATGTTCCTGTGCTCCACACGTTTCATTTCTTTGTAACATCTTTTATCCTTTCAGTAGCAGTTGTATAACTGTCTAGTACAACCTGTGCACTTATATCTGTAAGAACCTGTACAATAAACCAAGAGCCATGCTGTGTTCCACACAGTAAATGAGTGACTTTATACACACATTAAACCACTTGGAATATATATTTTAATATTTCTTCAATCAAAATGAAAGCACATACTCCAGATACCTAATGTGCACATATATTATTGTTAAAAAAATATCCTTACAATATCTTTAGCCAGATGTACTAGAGCATCATCATAAATGTTAAACCAGAAATCAAAACAGGACAATTGTGCGATTTCAGTTATGTCACATTAGTTTGATCAGTTATTGACAACTTCAGCATTCTAACGTGTCCTTCTATGCCATGTAAACACTGTATTGAAAGAGGTCACATGATTGAACTGCAATTCAAAGTTATTAAAATTTAAAAATGTGCAATACAAGAAGATTAGCACAGAGGCACAAAGCTTGTGATGGTGAATTATTCTGCAGGTAAACATTATATTATATGTAAACCATGTGCTAAATCTTCTCAAGTTCTTTCAGCAGTTCCCCAAAACTTGTGATGTACCACGAAGACTTTTCCTTCACTTGCTGCCGGACAACATTGCCACCAAACCCGATGAAAGCAGTCTGGAAGGACATTGAGATTCACAATCCAACACAGCAAAATGGCCATCAACTTAGTCACTCAGTGCAGCTACTGCTCTGGACTATTGTATTCTGCGTGGAGGGTGAGGTGGAGTGTCAGTTCTGCGGGGAGGGGGAGTGTCACTCACTGCAGGTGGACAGGCTTCAAGGTCTGTGGCACCATCTCCAATCATCACTATTTTTTCAAAGCCGTATTTCTCCTTCAGCAGACTTATCACTTTGCCTTTACCTCCCGACTCCGCAGTAGGCTGATGTTCATCAAACCCCGCATACTCTCCTAAGGGTCAGGAGGGACAAATCACCATCAGGCACTAAACACCCAGAAAGTCCACATCTGTACGGCCGCTGCGCACGTTTTCTTACCGTTGAAGTAAAACTTCAGGCGATTAGCGTAGACATGATCGAGAGGAATGCTCAGCTGAGTGGCCACGTGCTCCACGATACAGCGGAATCCTCCGGAAATGAGGAAGACTTCCACATTGAGCTGATGCAACTTTTCCACAAGTTCCCTGGAAGCAAACATTTGGGACTCCTGTGGTTAAAACGGTTGTGGGAGGTGGGGTTTCTTGGCAGATCCTTTGGGAGCACAGTTGTGTTCCTTCACTAAAGCAACTGTAGAAGTCAACACCAACTTACTTAATACCTGGAGTCAGCTGAGGAGGGTGGTCTGTTATCAGTTTGTTTACTTGCTCCCTCGAGCATTTTATTATTGACAGGCGCTGTGTTAAAGCGGTTTTAAAGCTCACTGATCCTCCCATGGCCTTGCGTGTCCTAGAAATAACAGAAGGAACCGACAACTGTACATATCAAATGATGTCCTGGTTTGATCATTCTCAGTGCTTGTTTTAAATAAAGCGGTAAAGAACATTCACATCTCCGTGACAGCATCACCGACTCCACAGAACTTGGCGAGCTCGTCGATTCCTTCCTCCTTTATCACCGTACTGTCAACGTCAAAGCACACAGCCTCCGCACAACGGAAGACCGCTTTCGTCTCCGCTGACGTTGTCATTGTGCAATCTCCTACCAAGCGTTTAAAACATTAGATTAGGAAATGAAGCGTACATTTCCAGGTAGACAATGGCATGAGTTACGTTTATGGGGAATTCAGTGTAAAACCCATCAAGCGGGGCTGCCTACATTCATGCAAACACACCCCGACTTTGTAGTTCGCAGCAGACGCAGATATACCGCGCGATAGAAGCAACCTTTAGCATTCGGAACATACGAGATTCGTGATGAGTATCGGCGTGGACACAAACCCGGTTTGTGTGGTATTAGTTAGTGTGAAGACTAGCTGTTACGACGGCAGCCTACCGTAACAACCAGTCCCAAACCGCACCACGCGACCAAGCGCCTCGATTATTGCGTCACCCTAACCACAACTGGGCTCGTCTCGGGAACGAGCTTCCTAGAGTAGGCTACATGCAGCGGTTGTGGGATCGATTGATTGGATTTCTACTCTTTCTGAACGTGCAGGATTAAACCTGTACCTTTCTCGAATAAATTGCCACAGTTAACATGCATGTAAATGAGCACACAGTTGCGATCTGCTTACCTTCGAACACAGAACTACTGCGGAAAGTTAGCGTATCCTTACGCTTTAAAAAGACTACGCAACTACGCTACGAAAAAACAATTAAGTATTCTTGGATTGTATCTGCCGGTTTCCTCGCGTTGTGAAGAAGAAAGGAGTACCCAATCACATTGGGATTGTAGTCATTGCAATTACGATGATTGGTCGGTCTGCCGGCGTTATCCTTCATGACGTCTGCACCGCTTGTAAAGAAAATGTCCAAAGCCTTAAAGCCTTAAAACTAGCCTTAAAGCAGCTCGTTGATTAATGAAAGGTCTCTGGGGTCTCTATTAATACTTTCTTTTGATAATCGAAAATTATTAAGCTAACATTGATGGATTTGTGCACTATGTAATTGTATATCACACACACACACACGTACATTTTAGACATTTAGCAGACGCTCTTACCAGTGACTTACAAAAGTGCTTTGTCAGTTGCTCACAGAATGTATCCCAGCCAGTAAGTAGGACAGAGTTCAATACACATTTGAACTAGATCACTGATCCTAGTATAAGTTCTGTTAGACAATGATAAGTACAGTAACAAACTGTAATAAATAAATGTTAGATTTTAAAATACTCAGCAGTAAAGTTTGATATGTGCAGGATCATTGAAATACTCTACAAATAGATGAGTCCTCAGTCTATATATTCACATGTTAAAATGATCCACACTCCAGTTATATTGAAACTTATATAAAACTACAGCCAGAATGGTGATCATTTTGGACTCTTTGGACCCTTGTACATGCAGACATACACTCCACAAACACAACTGAAACACAACACAACTGAAATGTCCACATACACAGACATACAGGCCTGAGGAAGACGAGGTACGAGACAAGAAACATTAGAAGCAGAAAAAGGAAACACTACAACTTGAAAACTAATAAGGAAATACATGATGTAGTGCTGCTAGATCGTCTTTATTATTCGTGGAGTGGTTTGAGAGTTTTAGTCACCTTCAGTACTACATTCAGATTTAGTTTCAGCTAGAATATATTCAGTGTTCCAGAACCTTCAACAGCTACTATACTGTAATCATACTGGGAAGTGAACCCTGGAATAAGGACTACATCACTACATCTGCTGTTGAGCTCTTGCAGGAATACCAATAATACTACAGGAATACCAATTTTCCAGCATCCCCAGCAAAAGAAACTGTGTTCAAGTTTGTCTTCCTTGTAGCAGTCCTAGATTTAGACTGAACTAAGGGGTCTATGTTTAATTTGAAATCATTTATAATAAAATTGCACATTAAAAATATATTATAAAAAATTAGGTTTCATGAAGGACTTTAACATACCTACACATACCACTGCACTGAACAGCAAATGTGTTCCTCACTTCTTCCTCCTCTCTCTCCCTCACTCACTCTCTCACATGCTCTCTCTCTCTCCCTCACTCACTCTCTCACATGCTCTCTCTGTCTCTCCCCCTCTCTTCCTCTCTCTCTCCTCTCCTTCCTCTCTCTCTCAACTGCCTCGACATCCTCTACCACGTCCGCTGTGATGTATCGTTTGCCTCGGCAGTGAGAGAGAGTAGGATTGTCTTCGGGCTGTTCTCGAACAGTGCGGCTCTGTTCTGCGTCTGGCCTTTCTTCACCCAGTGGCCATAAATCTTGAAGGCGCAGGCATCGATGAGTTTGCGGATAGGTTTCACTGCGTATGGGTCGTGCTTCACCACTTCCTTGGTAACCGGTTTGGCACGGCGATAGTTGCAGTAGATGCGCATAGCGGCAACAACCGTGACACAGAGTACCTGGAAGAGCCGAGTGCAACGATCATTTACTGAATCTGATACAATAAATCACTCCGACTGACACATGAAACTATTTGGGAAAAAAGTAAGCTAACACAGACTGAAGTAGCCATTCTCCTGCAATTTTCTCTTATCATGGTAGGCAATATTACACCTACTAGAATAATTCTTTACCACTTAAAGAGTGTGTGTGGCATCCAAAAGACTAGCTGGCAGTGATGACTGAAACAGAAGATGTGAACACACAATGGCAAGACAAAGAAGTGGCATGTGCCCCCTGTAGGCTGAGGAAGGTACAGCAGGGATAGAGTGAGTTCTGTTACCTATCCTTCATTCTTAATTGTTTTATCTGCACTCATGTTTATTTATTTGGCTGTTATTGCAGTGCCAGACTTCAACCTAATCCAAGGGTTATGGTTAACCTAATCCAAGGGTTAGGATTAGGGTTAACCTAATCCAAGATGCTGGATCCAGATTGGTTCGACACAAGGCTCCCTGGACACTGGGGTGTGGTGTTCAGAGGCAGGGGGAGGTTTGCAAAATGTGAGTTTACAGTCACTCACCTTGAACCTCTTGTAAGGGCTGAAATGACGGACCTCAGCAGTGACATACTGCTGGAAGAACGGATGGTTCAGGGCCTCAAGCGCAGTGCAGCGGTGCTCTGGATTCACCACCAACATCTTAGAGATCTGAACACCAGAGAAACAGGTTTCACCTGCTTCAGACCAAGTGGACAGTCAAGTGTGGGCCAAGTTATGTGGACTCAAGCAAAACTGTGAAAACTAAATATGGTGAATAAGACCAGTTGTGTGGATGGTCAGTAAATGTCCATGTTTCCAGTTTCCTTTGTCACTGTGCTGCTGATGGTGTACCAGGTCTTTGACGGTGTCAGAGCGGTCGTCCCATTCCGGGGATGTGAACTGGTAGTTCCCAGCCAGGATCATGCGGAGCATGAGCATCTGCTTGCGGTGCCAGAAGGGAGGTGATCCAGCCAGCAGGGTGTACATGATCACTCCAGCACTCCAGCTGAGACCAGCACATGGAACAAACAGCACGTGAAACAAACAGCACGTGAAACAAACAGCACGTGAAACAAACAGCACATGGAACACAGCACATGGGGGAATCCAAATACACAAACTGAAAGACTTTTAGCTGGTACAGTTGACTCTGTCCAAAGATTTGCACGTCACATCAAACACATTTTATGTAAAGGAGAGAAAGTGTGCATTAAGATTTGGCCAAGGCTGCCCAAACTTTCACATACAATTGTATGTCCTTTCAAACATCACTAAACTAAAACATTTATAGTTATACAGTTATAGAGTTCTCTTACATGTCCACTGCAGGGCCGTATCCTGGGTGATGAGGGTCCATTGAACATTCAATGATCTCTGGAGCCAAGTAACCTGGAGTTCCACAGACCTCTGTGGATCAATAATAATCAATAAACTCTTTAACACAAAGAAGGGACCCAATTATGTAATTCTGCAGTGTCGAGAACTTGTGGTTGTTCTCAAACTATTATTTTTATCAACTTGTTTTTAGTGCAACAGCTAAAGATTAAATGATTACTCAGCACTGATACAGATGACTATTTTCAAATCATCAGGATCTCAGTTTTTCTTAAAAACTGTTCTGTCTTAAAGGCTGTTCCCATAAAAAACGGCCAGCAAACAGATTAAGTCATGTTTTAACCTTTCTCATTGGTGATGTTTTGTGTAACTTGAGCAGGTCTTTGCACAGGATTGCCCTCTAGTGTTCAGTTCTAAAAATGCAGTGCAAAAAAAAAAAAAAAACGACACCACCACTGAATGTTCTAATAGAACAAATGTGATTTACCTTTCAGCTTTTGCCCCGGTGCAATCTGGATAGCAAAGCCGAAATCAGTTAGTTTGATGTTCATGTTGTCATCTAAGAGGATGTTCTCTGGCTTCAGGTCTCTGTGGAGAATGTTCTGGGAATGGAGAAACCTGACCACTTCCAGAAGTGACCGCATGATCTTCCTGAAGAGAGAATATCAGTCCCAGACCTGTGTGTGAGGATATCGATCCACAGCCATGCAAATAAATCTTAACATGCAAATGAATCTGAACATGCAAATGTATTTGAACATGCAAATGAATCTGATAAATATGCATTTAACCTTGTCTCTTTCTCACTTAGCGTAACTTTTTCAGTGAGATAATCAAAAAGCTCTCCTTTCTTCATCCTATTAGAATAACAATAATATCACCTTTCAATTCTTGTGCATTAGACGATATTGTATATAGTGAAAGATGAGATGTTTTCCATTCTGTTTGATATGTAATATACTCACAGGTCAAAGACCAAAAAGAAAAAGGCTTTAGTCTCATAGCAGTCCTTCAGCTGAACTGCAGAAACAGTGGACATGTTTAAAGCAGTCAGAATGCGCATGTGTATCAACAGTCATAAACCTTAAGCCTTACACACATGTGCAAAAATGATAACTGTGTGAAGATTGGAATGTCTTTGTACAAACACAACATACTGCACAAGCAAATGGTGCTCACTAAAACACACGTCCAGCGACTCCCCCTGCGGTGTGTTGTGTTTGTAAGGAACAGACACTTACTGATGTTTTCCTGCCCACACACTTTCCTGAGGATGTCGATCTCCTTCAGCGTGGCATTCCTGACCTCTTCTATTTCTTGGCTGGTCATTTTGTCAGACGGTGTGATGTCGATGATCTTCACTGCGTACTCTCGTGAGGTGTGTTTATCCACACAGCGCCGGACCACACTGCTCACACCCCTGCGGTACAACATTAAACCAGTTCCATATAAACACAAGAACATTACACACATAAACCAGTCACACACTCACAGGATCCCCAACATGTAGAAACACATTTACTAAATGGTCAGGTTATCCTATGATCAGTGACTCCTCAGTAATTGCCATGTTTTTCAAACCCCTTAGGAGAGGGCAGCATGTAAATCATATGTTAAAAAGGAATAATAAATTGATTCATATGATTCTTAGCATGTAAATCATATGTTAAAAGGGAATAATAAATTGATTCATATGATTCTTAGCATGTAAATCATATGTTAAAAGGGAATAATAAATTGATTCATATGA
>JAOYMR010000003.1:7212367-7232383 GCA_025802075.1 Tenebrosternarchus preto
TTCTAAGCTCACTCAAAAGCTCTATTAGAGAACTACTTCCACCTCCATAAAAACACATGAGAACATTCTGAGAGAGAAATGTCTCCAAAGGGCTCTGTGACAAATATCATATAAATGTGACATATAAATGTTTTTCTTGCATCACCAAACACATCAAACTGTCACTGTCAGTGTCACTAAAGGAAACTGGCAAGTGGGGAAAGGACCATGTATTGTTCCCTCACAGACCACTGCAGGTACCCATGGTGACTACATAACCCAGGCAGTGGCCAATCACAGCGCAGGAAAGCCACGCGTACTCTTCCACTTTAAGCACCCATGACAACATCAACACTCACGGAATTTCACTCTCAATAACAGTTGATCTTTTTAACAATAAACTTGCTTGGATTAAGAATAATAAAATCTAGACAATCTAGTCTCCCATCCACCTAGTGTGAGACTAGTGTACAGCATTTAAAAAGACAGGGAATGTTGGCCAAAGTGCTGTGCAATAACATGTCAAAATAAACATTGTAAAACTATTGATTATTAAAGCTATTACTACTAGAGTGTTCCTCATATTTACTGTTAAAAAGTGTATTTATTGTTAAACATCTCATGTACCTTCCAAGAATCTCCTTTGGATCATATTTGTCGTAAAACTCCTGAGCGCCTACCCAGTCTGGAATCTCGTCTTCTTTAGTCATGATGTCGACGTCACAGATTATCCGGCGAGTGGGTTACAAGCTTGATGAAAACCAGTCAACACAAAAGTGTGTTTTATTTTATTTTATTTCGGGACATTGATTAATTGGTTATACATAGCAAACGTTTTTTCTGTAGACATCAGTTTTACAATGTTTTATATTCCATCGATCTAATACTCCAACCCCAGCAAATAATGCTTTAGATTCCTATAATTCTTTAGAGCAAACTGTGATCAAGCCAAACCATTTTTACTGCCAGTGCTTTGCCTGGATTCTGTCCATTATGTATTCTGTCCACTATCCATTAGAAACAGTACGGCTGCCTCCCGACATCTCCACGCAACTTCTCTCGTTCAGGTTTTTGCTTCAGATTTTGCCAGCTGTCCAAACAGCTACACTGCGAGTGTGCCGTAGTGCCTGTTAGCGCGCCTGTGGTCCCCCGTGTGGACCGTTTGAGTATCGCCCGACCCTATAATGAACAGGCTAGCAGCCTAATAATTTAACCCATAAAACATACACTACTCTTAAAACTGCTCCACTTTAATTTTGAAGCGCTTCTTTAACTTAAGTATGAGCTTCCGCACGTGAGGATTCTGTAGATTTAAGCATAATCAATCGTGCGCCAATTTGAACAGAATACACGAAGCAATTACATCGAAAGCATCATGTATCGAAAAATAGATTAAGTACCAAAGATTACACTCAATTAGCAGTTAGTATAAAATATCGGTAGTAACAACTGATGGTAGTTTAAACTGAGATTTCGACAGGACCTAGTCCTTCGGTGCAACCTAATCAACAGAGTCCTAGAGCCGAGTCTACATGCCCGACTGCCCATTTCACACCTGATTTATTGTATTCGGCATAACCATGAACCCAACAGACCGCACCAAGCGGTTCATTTCTTTATTTGCTGGATCTCGGTTAAAGCTTCTAGACTGCAGCGCTCTCCCCTATTCGTTTGGTGATAACCACCTATATATTAGGCTAACTATGCTAAATCAGCTAGCAATATCAACATAACACTAATATTTGTGGACCACAGACGTAAGAGCATACCGTTATATTTTCACATACCTTTAAGCAAAATCTTGGAAGAACATTTGACATACCGTGAAGCATGTCTCACTCACCGTCCAAGTCAATCCATGTTTTCAAATCCCGTGCGTCCAACAAACGGAAAGCACGAGCGTGGTAGGACTCAACTAAAAACAAGAGACACCGAATGCCGGTCACAAACTACAGGACGGAGAAAGGGCATCGGAGAATGTCATGCTCCAAAAATAAAAGCTCCTTTAGAGACCGTCAATCCTGTTACCACTCGAATAAACACTCGAGTCTCACTTTAATGATACGTTTGATCACATACGAAATTCATTTTTATTAAACAAACACGTCACTGAGAGTCTGTGCCCACACGACACTACGGTTTCATATTCATTCTTCACATCACATTCCAGTTTCATCTTCAGATCACAGTAATAGATGTAATTAAGTAATTCAGTACTTAGTAAAGATGTCCAGGTTCAAAGACCACACGTCATAAGAGGGGTTAAGGTTTATTGTTAGTAAGTGCTAGATTACACACACAGACAGTGATATATCTGCTGAAATCCTTTCAATATGATTACAAAATATGTAACCAAAATATATAACCAAACATAAGATCTGAACAATTATTCTGAGCTTCCATGTTAGTTTAAATAATAAGCTTGTATCATATTGTAATATTCTAATCATTGTGGATGTAGAATGATGGTCACACTCCAGTCTCATGGCAATCCTAGAAGAAACAAAAAACAGATTATGTGTGTACATTATCATCACACGTTCAGCCTGACCTACAAGCATTACAGCAGCAGACTCATTAAGACTCAATAAAACCACTGCTGTTTCGAACAGGCACAGTAATTTCAGTGGGCTTCCCCTTTACAAACAAGGAAGCCTAGGAAAACCAATCAACACGGTGCCAGGAAGAAACGAGTCCTACAAATGTACTATAACTTTTTGTATTTAACACTTCCTTTAACACTTTTTTCCAGTTCAATTAATGACATTAATGCTGATTTAAGATCATGTCATCTGTCAGCCCAACCATTACAAACTTAAACTAGCAATGTTTACCATAAGGGAATGACAAATGTAATCCTGGAAAAAGGTTGCACATGTTCCTTGCTCAAGGAGCTTCAGGTTAGGACTTGGTACAACCTACTCCACTTAAACAGAATGTAATACTGGACTACAAATCCCAGGCTCCTTGGTATAAGACGTTACAGCCTACAGCACTAACAGTGAAGTGTGAGCTGCAAAATGCCTTCATAAATATTATTAGCTACGAGAAGTTTTGAAATCTTTAAAACTTCAAAACAATAACAAGTTCAATATACTGTTACATTTCCAATATAACTGAAATTATGACAAAGACTTACTGAACTGAATATAAGTGAAGATAAGAGACTGCACACAACACTTCTGAACAGCGGTAAAGCTGTGAAATTATATTAAACATGGTATATTCTGGCAAAGTGCTTCAAGTTTCAAAATAAAAGTTTCTCTTAGCCTACTGAGTCATAAGTTGAAAATGTTTGCACTATGTTGGTCTGCTTTGGCTCTTTAATTTAAAAACAATCCTTAATTCCACACCACAAATTAGAGCAACACCGTGGTCATACAAACATACCATAGGAGAATTTGCATTGTTTAAGCACTTCGCTAAACCCCTCACAAAGCTTGAGATCACTCTGTGTCTGTGCACACTCGAGGAACTGCCTGAGCTCATAGGTACAGGGGTTCTGCTGGGCTGCGTCCTGCTGCTGGTACGGCTCCTGCAGTCAAATGAGAACGTTTACTTACATTTACTTCTCTCTCTCTCTCTCTCTCTCTCACACACACACACACACACACACACAGCATCAACCAGGAAGACAGAACTTTATTCTTAAAAATTTTAAACCTACTCCATGTCAGATGCATTGTGTTGCTGCATCTTCATGTTAAGCCAGCGTGTGAAGCATTTACCTGGTAGGTGACATCAGGTCTGGCAGGTTCAGACTGCCCACCGCTGCCAAAGCCCCCGGTCATGGCATGGCCTATGGTGTGGCCCACCGCCGAACCAACCGCTACACCTGCTGCAGTGCTCGCCATCTGGGCGAACATGCCCGGCTGCCTGGGGGCCGCAGAAGGGGCCGCCACGGACGACGGAGGCGGAGCGGCTGGAACAGGAGCTGCTCTGGACATCGCTGGAGCAGGGGCTGCTCTGGACATCGCTGGGGGTGCTGGGCGCGAGGAGTAGCTGGTGTAAACAAGACCCACAGGCACGAGTGATGGTTGGCTCGTGAACACAACACTTACTTTAAGATCCACGTTATTATTGTCAACACCTGGCCGAACAGTAACATGCTAGCTTACAAGCTTTTAATGACATGGTGTTAAACAAATGCTATGAAACGTATAACTATGCATTTACTAGACTGCAACGTTAATGTTAAAATATTCGTAAACAAGTCTAGTTTTGAGCACATAGGTTAGCCCTGCTAGCTACAAACTATATGTGTCGATAGGAGTTTAACTCGGCCCCATATTACTACCTAGCTGGCTGGCTAACATAATGACTTAATTTACTTATGTTGTAAAGCATGACATCAAAGGCCTAAATCGTGTAGCTGCATCACAACGGTCCTCTTCAGAAATACTAGGATAACTTAGCCATAGCTAGCTAGCTTATAGCTACAGATATGACCACAACGTTAGCTCGCTGATGCTAAGCCATACCACACTCCGATTATGTTAGCTAACTAGGTTAGCTGTCTTAGTTACCCAAGTTACCTTGGGGGAGCCATCCTAGAAGTTCTGCTACGACTTCCTCTCGGCATGTTAAATATGAATAATTACAGCCTTCACTCAAGAGTACTTGAACGTTATCAGACTAGCCGCTTCCCTGCGCTCGACCTTCACACTCTATGCTGTAACAGAGCTGCAGCGCGAGCTAGCAAGGTACATCCGGGGAACCTTCTAGTACGTACTGCGTCACACAACGCACAAGGAACGTCAGCATTATTCATTCATTCTTCAGGTAGGCAGCTAATTTCACGCAGTTTATGACATTTATGTACCTAATTTTACTTTATATTAAACAAAATAAAGAAGGCATGTGAAACATATCACACTTGTATGTATTTAGTCCTGTCTGTTTATTTGTTTTCTTATTATTCAGAATTGCAAATCCGAGGAGAATAATCAAATTCCTCATCCTAATTACCCTTAAAATATCCTCCCTCATCCATGGTCCTGTCCTCTTTAACTGAGGTGTGTTCATTTATTATCTTATTTGATTAAAAAAGATCTCCAAGCAATGCCAATATCAACACACTGCATCATATCCAACAGATTCTACTCACATCATATGTAGCAGGAATACTGTAATTTATAGAACAGCCTAATTTCTATTGTATTTCTATTCCTCCTGTCTGATCCCCTCATCTTACACCATACACATTTCTATACAAGATTCATCCAGCCATGTCTCAAAAATACATAAAACTGCCAACTTACTCTTATACAGTGCATTTCATCAGTCTTTGAAAGAGGATTCTGATGCAGCATGTGAAATTCCCTTGATGTTAATATAATTATCTTCATGTTCTGCAATTTCTCCTCATAGGTCTGAAGTTATTAATCCTTGTGCTTAGTGATTTCATTAAAATAAGGAACAGATTTTACACCTAACATATTTGCTAAATGTACAAATATCTATACTACACATCTGCACATAGGGATAGCAAATGTATTTAAAAACAACTTCTGTCATAACAGTAATGCTAATGGGAGTTGTGTGATACCAGCAAGTAATCATTAAACATCTCACACTCCATGCAGGTTTATTTTTCCATAGTAGTAAGAATCCACATATGCAGATATGCTTGCAACCACAAATGACTTAAGTGTAAAAATCTGCTTTATTGCCAAGAAACATACAAAATATTAAATTCACCATCTTTTAAAAGCACACAAATTCATGAAGTCAAGATACAAAATGAGAACAAAACTTTACAGAATAGGGATCCTATCCCACCTGATTGTTCATCACTGCAGCCCAGTCCGAACCGTCACAAACGTAGTGATGAAAGGTGTTTTTGACACAAACAGAATCTGGGTCATTGTGACATGTACGTGTAATTTTATATACAGGACTCCCAACAATTTTTGCTAATAAACATTTGCCTATGACTGTGCGTGTAAATCCCTACCCAATATGTACCCGTCAGTTGAAAGGTTGTTGGTGTTGGTACAAGCTGTTACAGTAAATAATAACATACATACACACAAAACTCTTGGCTCTGCCTAATCAGTACCTCATGCACAAGCAGCTAAACATTTCTTATAAAATAAGTATAAAACAACCGTGAATTTATTTGAACAACACATTTCTTTACACACACACACACACACACACACACACACACACACACACACACACACAAATTCACATGCATATGTGCGCACAGTGCAGAATAAGAACCCAGTAAAGAACATTGTGTCCCTGTCCAGTGTTTAATGCACATTTTCTCCCAGAACTCAGACTCTACCGTTCCATCATCACCACAGCAGTCACCCATATCACAGTACGGTACATCCAGAAACGTCAGATCACTCGTTGGCGTACAACCTTTTCGTCCCCAGAATTCCTGATGCTGTCCTCCAGTAGAAGAGGAGACACTTCTACAGAATTCAAAACAATGTGAAACAAACAAGGATGCATATAAATACATGCAATTATAAACACACACCACCATGAAGCTCTAATACATACAGTGTTTTCTGATTCACACAAACTAGTGTGTTTTTTATATTGGTCAGAAAAGCTTTATATGAAGATTGTTTTTCAATTACAATAATTGGAATACATTCACAACCATATCATTGCCATGCTATTTGTGTTAGCCATGCTCTAACCCATTAATGGGCAGTTTCAATTAAGGGATTATAATATTTTGGGGTAATGGAGATACTCTTAAATCATCAATGAATAGTAAAAACTGCAACACCACCAGAGGACCCAATAAGCTTTCGCCAGGTCAGCTGCCACAGTAATGTCAGTGTTAATGATGTACTGATAGCAGTAAGCTCTAAAAGCCTTTTTATAGAGGGACTATGGGTATACAAAATCATGTGTGACAGAAAATGCCCTGCCTACATTTTTGTCCTTTAAAATAATTTTCATTTTATCTTAAATAAAATTTGCAGTTAAATAGTGTGCTACCCTAACTGTTAACTCCAGCCGCTTCGCCCCTCACCCTTCATCTCCACACAATTTATCTGGCCTTCCTGGTTCTTGATCTCATTTATTTCTGTCTTCTGTGGGATCTTCTGCATTCTGCCGTCCAGCACATCTGTTTTAACCTGCCCCAGTGTCTGCAGCAGGAGCAGAGTATCAAACTGCCCCTCTCCACCCTCCTTTAGGTGCTCCAAGACCTGCACAGATACACACACATGCATGTGCATGTTCACAGACACACACACAAACAGCAGTGTGGACAATTCACCTTTCATTTATGCATGGCATTAGGTAGTTACAAACAAAAACACAGGTTTAAAAGTACACACACCTTCAAGCACTTGTAGCTTTTCAGTTCACTCAGGTTCTCCTCCAGAAACAGCAGGTACATAGACAAGTCATCCCAGGCTCTGTCTCCAAACTCCATCACCCCAACCGTGGGCAGGATCTCATATGGCTTCAGGAAAGCAGCTGAACTTTTCATGGGAACCAGTGTAGCATACACACACACAGGTGCCAGAAGGACATACACACCCAGGTTGATGTAACTAAGGAGTTGAAACACTCCAACAGCCACCAGTTTGCACTGCATCGCAGCAGGTACTGATGAGTCATTGAACAGCACACCTGAGCGAATGTTGCAGGAGAACTCATCTGTTGCAGATAGTCGGATGTAGTAGCCCAGGTAAACACAGGTCAGCACCAAAGCCAAAAATGTGATTGCTCGACACAATATGTACCGTACCAAGATGTCATGAGAAAAACGCTTGGTCTTTAGATACTGTTCCACCAGTGGATATCGAAAACAAGTGTCTGCCAGGTCTGGAGCAGAGCTAAGCATACACACAAACACACACACACACACACACAAACACACACAATGATTATAATTACAACAGAGCTAAGCATTCACGTACAAGCACACACACACAAACACACACAATGATTATAATTACAACAGAGCTAAGCATACATGTACAAGCACACACACACACACACAATGATTATAATTACAACAGAGCCAAGCATTCACGTACAAGCACACAGACAAACACACACAATGATTATAATTACAACTTTTTAAAAAAGCAAAGTTCATCACTACACATCAGTGTTACTAGATGTTTACTTTCCACACTGACAATTGAAGACACTGCATTGGTTCAGGTGCCAAGAATGATGAACCATGAATTTCACACGAGTCACATGAGGATGTGTATCCAACACTCTGGACAAAGGTGTTTGGAAATGTAAGGTGTTATTCATTCATTATATCACAAGTAAATGCTTGTTTTTCTTAGTGTTACAAATGGAAAACTGGCTAACTGGGCACAGTTTGGTCATTTTCACTTAGGGGTTTTACTCACGTTTTGTGAGTATCGGTTTAGACATTAATGACTGTGTTGAGTTATTTCAAGGGCACAGCAAATTTACACTGTTATACAAGCTGTACACTGATACTTTACATTGTATTAAAGTGTCATAACAGTGTTGTCCCTTGAAAAGACATAATAAAATACTAAAATGTGATAAACTACTTTTGAGATACTGTATTATGCAGCAAATAAAAGTTGATGTGTTAGAAATAGGAAAAATAGCCAAGCACAAGATTCTGCACAGACGAGGCCAACATTATGATGGACTCCACAAAATCTTGTGGGATGTTTCCCAGTATGCAGTGGTTTTAATGTTATGGCTGATTGGTGTACACAATATATAAATGTGTTGATTCAGGTTACAGTCTGAACTTTTTCTATACGGATTTTAATCATTAAAATATTGTGTGTGTGAGAGAGACAGACAGAGATAGTGCTCCTATGTATTTTGAGCCATGTAGTGTTGGTGTGTATGTTTACCTGTGTGTATGTTTAAATAGAGCCGTGTTCATATATCTGTGCAAAATAGGAAAGTATGCGTGTCTGTACCTTTGAGCATCGAGTTGTTTTGAGTGGTTGTTCAGGCACTTGGCCAGTTTGATGGCTCTGTTGTATGAGCGGTCCAATTCTTCCATGATGAAAGTTAGATCAGAGGAGAGAACTGGTGCAGCTGTGAAACGCCAAAACAAGGCTGGAACGTAAACCAGAACTGCTACAAATAAAAGTATATAGGGGAAAAACTGTAGGGTGGGGGAGGTGTACCAGAGAGAGGAAAAAAGAAAATAAAACATTTATTAACATTTAACTGTCTGCATTATTGCTGGAATTAGCAACCAAATTAAAATTTAAAAAAGTATAAAACTAAAATGTACTAAAAGTACTACGTTCTAAAGTGCGTAGTTTTAAATATTTTAGTTTAGTTTTTGTTAGTTCAGCAGTGTGACAGCACAATTTACCCACATGAGAGCAAGGAAAGCAGACGTGTCTGTGTAAACGTGTGATGTGAGAAGGAGAATGAGGCCCAATTCCAAAATGAATAAAGCACCAGCACTTAGTACGTTTGTGTGTTATGTGTTTATGTTTATCGTTTGTGTGTTATGTGAACTGAGTACCTTATGCAGTGAGAGCGGTACCCCCCCCGTGTCCTGTTTTTGTACAGCTGCCCAACAGTAAGCATCTACAAAGGCGGCTTGGCGCCAAGAGAAGTTAGTGGGCGAGAAACAGCTGATCTGAGTGCCTGAGAAGAGGAACACACCACTTAGTTAGAACCTATAACCTATTAGAATTCTGCAGGGGTGTATAGATTAATTGTGGGAATGTTTTTAATAAATGTTTATTAGTTTGATTAAAACATTATTATTACAATCATTTTCAGGAATTAATATCTCCACTAGATATGAAGAAACATTTTCAGAAATGAGAATTTTCCTAATGAGAAACCAGAGACCCAGACAGTCAGAGTTTAATGAGACTCATTTGCTGTCCATCATTTTTCATGCATCACTGATATTACTAGAAAATCTCAGAAATCAAAGATTTTCAGTGTTTAAATCTCTTCTTTCATTTCAGCTCATTTCACCAATAGAGAAAAACTTTCCCCAAGCACCTGCATGAGAAATCATTGACATGTTGAAATGTAGATGTGAACCGATCTGTACGTTATACAACAAAACACTACACTCTATTCAGCAGAGTAATGGTGACATAACACACACAGAGTAATGGTGACATAACACACACAGAGTAATGGTGACATAACACACACACCAACACTTGGCATTGTAAATTAGTAATATTACTTCATTATAAATGTAGTAGAGATGACACAAAGCCCATTTTTAGCCTAAAGAAGTACTGGGATAACAAAGGTATCCAGGTGAGTACTCATGGTGTCAGTACAGGAACGCTTAAATTTAGTGCCACACATTATTCAAGGTCTGTTAACTGTGTTATGTTGCTAAACTTGAGCCACAAGTTGGGGTCACAAAAGATGATCACATTAAAGCCTGGTGGAGTCACCTAATGAGAAGGTCCACCTCAGAATAAGGTACGATCAGATATTAGAACAACCGTCATTGTGGAACCTGTCAGTTTTTACAGTTAAAATGTTACTTTTATTTTTCCTGTCCTGACATTAATAGCACACAGTACATATGTATTCTTTAACAATTTGGTACATGTGTAATTTTTAACTAACGGAAACAATAATAATAATAATAATAATAATAAATATAATAATTATAATAACAATAATAACAATAATAAATATAAAACAACATAAAATGAATATTACAAACTTTGCTCTTATTACAAATTACTCTTCGATGCTTTGCACAATTTGTGTATTTATTAAACGTTTCCACATACGGTGGCAAGCCACGTTGTTTCCAGAAAATGCAAAGTCTACTCGTTATTTGCGGCTCGACAGACGACGTGTTGTTAACTCCACAGTGGAGCTCTGCAGATACACAGTATTGGATGTGTTGTTAACTCCACAGAGCTCAGTAAATACACAGTACTGGATAGGTTGCTAGGTTGGGTGGGTGGGTGTGTGTGTCCTTGGCAAAAAGGTGCGCACTGGAACTTTAAAACATTTGAAACTGCAGGTAGCAAATATGCTGCCTGACGTTACTTACAAAAGGCTTTAGTTGTTCTAGGCTCTCAAAAACAGGTGAAATTGTCTGTGTATTTAGCAAGTGAAACCAGGTAGCAGAAGTGAAGTCACAGGAAAATCTTTGTTGCGTGCAGCTGTAATCTCCAACTGTATCAGAAATTCATTTAAAGTTTTTAATCGGTGCGGAGTCATTTGTGGTGATAACAATTAAGAATGTCACGTTATCTTTATCTATCGTAGTTACAAACAGATTTATAAAACTCACCTACAGACACCTCCTGAGCAAAGGCGAGAGAAATAAGCAACAAAGGCAGTCCGACCGCAATGCAAGTAACCATCTTATCCAGGGCCAAGTCCAGTCTTATACCTTTGTACTTCGCGTCCGATGTGGGCTCCTTAAGTAAAAAGTCCGTGAAAACGTACTCCGTGGCAACATGGGCTATCGCCATTCTTAGTTTCTTATAAACAAACCAATAATCAAATTATGAGTTCACAAATTTCCAAAGAGAAACGTTCACGTCGAATAGCAGAGAAATGGACGTTAACAGCCACTGCTCATGTTGTTCTTCCTGTTCTTGTTACTTAAACACCTCACTAGCGCCATCTCCAGGAAAAGGCAAATTACTATTTTTATTGCAATGAACTCCCAACTGGGGAACACATACAGGTGCTGGTCATAAAATTAGAATATCATGAAAAAGTTGATTTATTTCAGTAATTCCATTCAAAACGTGAAACTTGTATATTATATTCATTCATTACACACAGACTTATATATTTCAAATGTTTATTTCTTTTAATTTTGGTAACTGACAACTAATAAAAATCCCAAATGACTTAAGCTGCTGTACATTTGTACCCTATGCACATCATGTATCTCTGCTATGCAGTTTCAATAAACAAGTTTCCATATCTATATACAATTCCCCTTTCACACTTGAACATAGAGAGACCAGGGATACCTGGTAATAACAGAAAATAAGCCTCCCCATGTATTTCAGTAAATCAATTTCATCCATATACATTTATAATAAGAAGACAGTTGGGAACGACTTTAACCAGCACCTCTATCCATAGAAAAAGCACAAGCCTGAAGCAGGTGGAGTAGTTTCCTCTTATTGGATATAAAATGTTTCATCTGGTGTATATGTTTTTACACTAAGAATACAGGAGGGACAGATTTAATCAGAGTTCTGAGAAAAGTGGTACCCCATTGTAATTTACAGTTTAGGAACATTGCACTTCAGTAGGTGGAGCATTTTACATGCATCACTGTGTATAACAAGTTTTTACACTGAGAACACAAAGGGAACACTTTTAACTGCAGCCCTGAAAAAAGTAATCTCCCATTCTTGTAAACTGCAGCTATAGTGGATTTACACAACAATCATGATTCTGGATAATTATCTCTATGATCAGTCGGCCAATAGAGTGAAAACACTGAGGAATGGAATAGTTGTGACTAGCATCCATAAATAAGTAGTTTTCCCCATGTATTTTACACATGATGTAGAAGTGCAAGAAGTGAATACACTACATCTCTCAGAAGATTCATAAACTTTCCATTCCCTGATATTTTACTTCTAAGCTTTACAGTATGTATTAATTGCAAGCTGTTTACATAAAAATAAATGTGTCTTATTCAGGAAAATAGAAATAAAAAACTAATGTACAAAGTTGTTCAAAGTGCAGTTGAAATTCTCTGGTGGTTTACTGCTGCCTTCTGGATAAGAGCCTCTGCTAAATGCCTTAAATGTAAATGGAAATGTACTTTCGGGCTTCACTTTAAGTAACAGTCTGTAAGTAATCAGTGTTTTAATTCCATTACACATGTTGTGGGGATGTTTCTGATTGGACACTTTCATTATGATATGGTACAACCCTTTAACTCTTACTACAGTAACATTTACTACAGAATTTATTATACTGTTACAATATGTTAAACCCAGCCTCATGTAACAGTATGAAAATCAGTTAATCATGGGAAAATAGTCTCAAACTTAACGTATCATGAAATCACAAGACAACAAAGAAGGTTCCTTCTCGCCTCAGAATGACACATTGCATTTTTAGCAACACCCTGTTCTATTAAGGGTACTAGTACTAGCATGACCAAAATGTCTCAACCCTGAGTACATCACCCCTCCTCGCCAACAGGTAGAGGGCCATTAGCCAACTTTTATTATGTAAATTGATGACAGAGCAGCACTGATGCTGCGTTCAGCTGAGCTGCAGTCTAGATACAGGAAACAGTTCTAATCAAGGGCCAAGAAGATAGTCAAGGACTCTAGTCACCCCAATAATGGACTGTTTTCTCTGCTACCATCTGGGAAGCACTTTCACATTTTGACCAACCAAAACAGAGAATGAGAAGGAGGTTTTTTTTTTTTTCCCCTCAAGCCATTCCGACTCAATGAAAATAACCAGGTTTACTCTATAATAATCTTTTTACATTTATAATCTCTATATGTATTTTATATGTGTATATGTAATTTATATGTATTTGTTACATTTTTTGTAACATCTGTTACAGAGCTGAAAATAGCTGCGCTGGAACTTCCTGATAGCACAGAATGAGAGGGTTGAGAAACTCTCCACTTTTGTCGAAAGGTGCAGTGGAGCATTGACCACTGATGTAAAACACTACACATGGTGGATACCAAGTTTCTGTTTGACATTAAATGAAATTGAGGACAAGAATGCATTAATTTCCAATAAAAAAGTGTTTAATAAAAAACATTTTTTGCTCAAACCACTGTTTGATGTACCGTTCATCTGCTGAATGAAGGCAGATGTTCTTGTAGGACATCACATTACAGTTATTAATTTAACATACATTAATAATGTTTTGCTTTGCTAATCAATCTACATGTGATTATCCTATAGCCATGTAACACGTTCCACCACTGACATGCATATTGAAGGTCACAGTTATGATTTTCATTAGTTTTTGATAAAGTTGATAGTTTCAAAACAAAATGCAAAAAAGTTCCAAGGTCTGCCAAAGTTTTATGATTTCAGGACTACACGGTCATGTCCACAGCAGAAAGAACTTCATCACAAATGTGCATGATAGGAGTTTTTTTCTGTGCCTTTTTTCTGTCTCTTGTCACTAGTCGGGCATGGGCCAGAAACATCTGAGGCACCTTTGCTCCCCTCCAGACCTCATGGATGTACAAGGACAGTAACTTCAATCCAGCTTCTGAACAGAAGACAGAACATTATTACACTGGAAGTTATAAAGTAACAATTAACCACCTAAATACACTTAAGTGTCTCACCTCTCTTGGTACGTTCATCATTAGTTTGGTGCAAACAAGCTTTTAGCACACCTTGGTGAAAAACATCAGAAGTTCCTTCCGTCTCCAGCAAGTGCACCATAATTGTGGTAAAAAGCTGAAGGGTTTCCAATTTGGAGCTGCGTTGCTTTTCTACTCTGTATTCACAAGTCTGGTGGTACAGTGTTAAGAGGTCACTTCTCATAGCTTCATCATTTAGCAAAGATTTTGCAATGACTTTATGGGGCACTACAACTCGTTGCAACCATTTCAGTGCTACATAGGTTCTATTGTCATCATACGATTGCTCAGATAATGTTTTTAGGACCCATTTAAGAAGCGTGTGTGCTGTTGCATTGATGAGACTGCTAGAGTTAGGAATGCTTGTACTGTGAAGGTCGGTCCTGCTGTTGGTTGAAGTCATAGCTGTTGGATTAGGATTATGGTCAGGGCTGTTGGGTAGGACAGGCCATGGTTCCCAGTGTGTGAGAACACTTGTCAGAAGGGACTTGCATTCTAATAAAGACTGAACATGCTTCTCTTTATCTTCATCTGCCATCTCACTCAGATGCTCCATACAGGATTGAGGGAACTTTGAAGAGACACTGCCTTGCACTTTCTCCTTCACATTACCTGAGAAAAGAACTTTTTTTTACTATTCATTTAAAAGCAACAGTGTATCTATGAATGCAGATCTATGCATCACAATCACAGAACAAGTGAACAAAATGTAGATTTAAAAAAGAAATAAACTGGAGGTATTTCACAATGCTAATTCAATAGCTTGAGTGACTAGGAAGTTCAACAGTAGAAGAATTTAGAATAGTAACATTTATAAATAAAAATGACCTGTTTTATACCTACCAAGCAGTGCTTTAATGTTGTGCTTCTTGGCGAGGTTTTGAAGTGCACACAGTAAAGTGGTATCCTGGGACAGGGTCCCCCAGCACTGAAGTAGGATGAGAGCTGAGGAGCAGGTCAGGTCCTGGGGGTGCAGTGCTAGCAACCTGCCATCGCTCTGACCATGCAGAACTGTTTCATGATGCCTCAGCACAGATGCCAGAATCTTCAGAAAGGACAGCATTTCATGTGCTTTCACTCCACTCCTGATTAGAATGGAATCAGAACACAAACGTTCTATTATATTAAAAGCTGACATTTAATCATTACTTACCACAATTTGCAAACTGATGCTAATTATTATGGAGGGTGAAAGAACTTGGACAACAATGGCTGGACATCAGCTTTAAACTAGCCCCCCCCCCCTCATCCAAGCCAATTAAACAAATCTTCAATTATACTTATTTAGGACAGGATCTCTTACAACGAATAGATTAACCAGCATGAAATGGTCCTTTATCTCACTTTTGTTCGATTTTTTGAAATAAAATTCAACTCATTTGATATCAGTTTTTGTTAGAATATTATTATTATAATATAATAATATTAATGTTTAGGTTATATCTCCTTTTTATAAATTAAGGATATCAAGCCTTGATAAACAATCAGCTAGTATTTAAAAAAAAATAAAATAAAATAATAATCAATAAATTATTTCAGGTGCACTTTTTTAAATAATATTCTCACCATGGTGATTTCACCACGGTTAAAGTGTGCGATTATTAATGTGCCTTTGTGTGCGATTATTAATGTGCCTTTGTGTGTGATTACGTTTCTTATCTCTGTCCCACTTAGTTTTGGATATGAAGATAAAAACCTTTAATATACCTTTAATACAAGTTTTAATCTAAAATATATATTTTAATATAACATTTTATAGTTTTATATATTTTATAGTTTTTATATAAAAACCTTTAATATAAGTTTTTATTATGCTTTTTGCATTGCCATGTAAACTGGTATCTAACTGTGCTTGAAGCTGAATATTTAAAATCTGTTCATCTGCAACTGACGTTATTAAAAATAAAATCCTTTTATTATTTTTATTAAATAATAAAATTATTAAAATTTCTTCTTTCAAATCTAAAATCCTTTATTTTGTAGGTAGTTTATATTCAATTTCCTATATCCTTACTGTTTGTGTGTTAGTTTATACTCAATTTCCTATAACCTTACTGTTTGTGCGTTAGTTTATATTTAATTTCCTATAATCTTACTGTTTGCTAAAATCCAATTTCAGCCTCACATTCACATCTAAATGATCACCTTAACAAGAATTCCATTTTATAATATGAAACCGTAAAAGGATTCAGATACATGGTCCCTGGTTAATCTAGCTTCACTGGATGGTCAAAATGTAGATATCCTGATTTGTGCTTTAAATCAAGACAGCTTCCACTTGCTGAAGATTCATGACAAGACAATTAAAGAGAATAAGAGAAAAGAGACAGGAGGAGGTCCAGTGCAAACATGGAAGGAAAAGTTTGCATATTTAACAAGTACCCAGGGTTTTTCACTTTACACTGTTCCATGAAAAACATAGGTTCACTTGACAATACTTATAAAAGGCAAGAAAATGAATGGCATTAAACTTTACCTTAAATGTCTAATGACTGAGAACAGAGCAGACAGGAAGTCACCGATGACTGGCAGAGGCACCAAACGGTGCGACAGCTTCTCTGCTGCATCACTCCGTTGCATATCACTCTCTTTTTGGCCCAGGTTAGTGAACCATAGTGCGCTGAGCAGTCCTATCACAGCACCAAGCAGCCTGCTGTCAGCACACCTACTGTCAACAAGGGAAAATGCAGAGTTTAAATGCTCACAGGAAAATTATAGCATTTCTGCAGTTGTACATATGCGGAGGTTTTTCTTTTAACTCACTTCCATTCCGTAAGTTGTACTATCCATGTTAAGACTCCATGAGCCTGGGTGAGACCATAAGATGCTTTGGTGATGAGAGCAGTCTTCCTAAGTACATTGACAATCTGAAACTAGATATGAAGACATTGTGGCATGATTATTTTCCATAGAAAAATGTCAAACAACTGCACTACACAGAAAAAATTATTACCATAAAAAGGAAACTGTTTAACCAAACGTGAATATAAACTGAAACTTGATCATGCAAAGTTATTTATAAACACACATCAACTATTCATAAATGCCTAGTTCATGTCTAAATCTTACAGGTGCATTTTATAAATGTACACTTGCATATTGCACCCCATCTGTTTGCATGCCCAGTTAGACACTCACTACATAAACAATTCATCATTGGTCAGTTTCTGAACAGTGAATTGCTGATACTGATTAACATGGTTAATATGATTATAGGTGTCGAGCCACGCCCTGCATTATGGGTGAGGAGCCACGCCCTGCATTATGGGTGAGGAGCCACGCCCTGCATTATGGGTGAGGAGACACTGACCAAATAAAGGCTACATTTTTAATCTCACTTTTAAAAACCCAACCCACTTTGTAACATACATGCTGTACCTGCAAATGCTTATCACAGAGTGCACTGCTGCAGAAGCCAAGCAGTGTGTGGTAGATGTTTTGTTGTTCACACAGTTCATAAGAGAGCCCATCTCTCATGGCTTCTTCCAACACACTCAGCACCCATTCCTGCTCTAGTTTGTGCTGAGAGAGGCAATCAATTTTAATTTTAAAACAGTGCTGTCTGTAAACAGTGATTTATCAAAATAAGAGAAAATGATACATTACCTCTAAATCAAAGCTATAGAAAAGTTTGAAGAATTCAGGAATCCTCCTGAGATCCAAATACTGGGTTCTCAGAAGAAACCTATTTACCACCAGGTACATGTGATCCTCTGTAAGTAAGACCATTTTGACAATCAGCAAATCTATGTGATCAATACTGTGGCATCTCTGAACTGACTGACAAAGGGACCACTTCTTAAGGACAGGACTAATATTTTCTGGTAACCTGACATCCTTACAGAAGTCCAGAAATCTGTAACAGAACTATGGTTAAAGTAATACCTTACTGATTAGCACCACTCTAAATTAGGGATAGCAACTGAATTACTGCCCAGTCACTGAGGTATAAAACCAAATAAAAAAAAACATGTCCTAAATGGAACTTACCAGGTCTTAGAATCTGCTGAACCATCTTGGTAATGTAGGTAGCATGTACAAATGAGACCCTGATATTTTGCTTGTGAATCCCGTTCCTGAATGTTTCCAATAGGTAAAGCAACTGGAGACAAAATAGCTTGCTTGTAATTTAACTGTGACAGTTTGACTGATACTAATAGGGACTAAAGGTTGTGCAGGTGTGAGTACCTGTTTCTTTTCTCTGAAGCAGGCAGTCTCCAGATGCTGAAAAAAAGAACCCAGTACATGGTATGCTGCAGCCCTCATGTTGTGATCATAACTGCTCAGGGCCACTACAGCGACACCCAAAGCATGACTGGACATAAACTTCTGACAGTCGACTACAGACTCTGGGGGGGGAGAAAGACAGAAAAATATCATGTTAAATAAACTAAATGCTTTCAATCTAAATGTAAAAATATGTTAAATAAGCTAAATGTAATGTTTTTTTGGGGGGATGCAACATGCTCAGGGGATAATATTGATCAGTGTTTAGAGACTTTATGAAATCACATTCACCATCACTGCAAGGCAGTAATCATTACACCAAATGTACACTGAGACACTACGCAAAGCTGATACAGTGGCAGTGGTTTTACCTGGGCGGAGAATAAAGCTGAACAGTGGGAGAAGGAAGCAAGGGTCGTACAGACACATCTTATCTGGACAGCCCTCTCTCTCCTCTGTGAAAACCAACTCTTCAGCCTCCTTAAAACAAATTTGAGTAGTACTGTTATTAATAAATCCTTTTTGGGATTTAATTTAAATGTTTTTACATATTAAAACAGTTACTGCTGAAATGTTTTAAGAGTAAGAATGTCAAACATTTGTTCACAATCTTAAAATCAGCATAACAAAAGCCACCTGGACAAGTATAGTGAAAAGCAGTTTCTGAGATGGCAGCATCCAATCATCTATTGGCAGTTTTGGTTTGTCTATGGGCAGAATCAGTTATGCTGCAGTATATATGCAAGGGCTTGATATAAAAATTAAACACTTTGTGGAATTAAATAATTCATTTAAAACCATAAGAGTATTAATCTGAGAGAGTATTAATAGAGTATTAATCTGAGCACTAAAAGGTTACATTTTTGCTCCCAATAAACCAATGTTCAACTTCTCTAATATAAACAAACATTTTTAAATGACAAAAATGTGCTTAAAAATATATTTTATTGCATCAGAAATATAAATCAGGTTAACCATTAGAAAACTTGAACAAAACCAATAACTACACCTAGCTGTAACTGTAGGGAGACAAGAGCTGTCGTGAAGGCTAATGTGGATTAGTGCAGCTTTTAAGGTTGCGAGTGGCCGTCCCTTAAGACAGAGACATGAGCGTGAAATAAGTATAGGAGTATATCTGTTTTTGCAGGGACGCACCTGGAAGACAAGGTGGCGGTGAAGTGGGAAGAGTGCTATAGTTTTCAACATCCTGTCTGTATCCAGCTGGGACAAAAGCTGCTCAGAGCTTGGCTGCTGCCACAGTGATGGACCCAGGCTCTTCCTTGCTTTATGGAACTCCACTGCTGCAGCACCCCATAGCAAACATCTGAACATGAACGCAAAAACAATAATAGTAAAAAACCTTCTACAGGAGTCTATAGCAAACATCTGAACATGAACGCAAAAACAATAATAGTAAAAAACCTTCTACAGGAGTCTATAGCAAACACCTGAACATGAACGCAAAAACAATAATAGTAAAAAACCTTCTACAGGAGTCTATAGCAAACACCTGAACATGAACGCAAAAACAATAATA
>JAOYMR010000003.1:7238741-7257622 GCA_025802075.1 Tenebrosternarchus preto
CCAAGTGAGACCTGGAGACTGCTAAATAGAGATATACCCCAAGTGAGACCTGGAGACTGCTAAATAGAGATATACCCAAAGTGAGACCTGGAGACTGCTAAATAGAGATATACCCAAAGTGAGACCTGGAGACTGCTAAATAGAGATATACCCCAAGTGAGACCTGGAGACTGCTAAATAGAGATATACCCCAAGTGAGACCTGGAGACTGCTAAAGTCTAAAGCACATCCAGAGATACACCAAAAAAAGTAGAGGCCAAAAAACAAAGTGCGCTCTTCGCCAAAGAATACACTTGGTTATAATACAACATAACCGGACTATGGATCCGCCCAAAACCAAGACCGAACAGCACAACATACTCTGACTGTGGATCCTCTCAGAACCAAGACCGAACAACTTTGGAAAAGAACATGGGATAACGAATCACAAAACACCAGCTTAGTATAAGTGAGCGACAGCAATCAATATATACACGGTTTTAAACGATCTCCATCCAGAACATGACCATCCTAGAATCAGTGAAAATACAAAACCACACCCTCAAGCTCCCAGGTCTGTTAGAAGGCCCAAGTGGGAGGAAATAAATTATACAGGAATATGAACATGGAGGTTCAGATTAAATTGTTTAAATATTTTTTATTATGTTACAAAATACCATCAAATTGAACAAAAGAAAACAGATTCAAGCACTTTACCTTCCTGATCTCCGAGGTTTATAAGTAGGTTGTTCCGAGTCTCTAGTACAGCTGGTACCAGAACGCTGAAAGGGAACGCCTGAAGGACGATGTCATCAGTGAGGAGCAGCCCAGTCTCTTCATTGCTCTTTTCACTGCCTTCTATGACCACATTAGACACATCCTGAACATCTGTAAGACAGGCGCATAGGTCACACTTATGAACATCTGTGAAGCAAGAACTAATAATGCTAGCAGCCATTCTAAAAAGCAAATCAAGAAAAACAAAACATTACACAATCAATAATTCATACATTAACATTAAAATAAATATACAAATAAATTCAGAACAGTTATTTGAATAGGATACTGAAGCTTAATCTTACAAATGTGAGAGTATAAATGAGTCTCACCTTCAATGTGTGATATGGGGACACCGTCTGTGTGTCTGTCCAGCTCATTCCCTTTTGCCTGCACACACACAGCATGCTGAACCATAGCTGCAACCTTGTCTGTGTAGACAAAAGGGTCAGACACTACCCTCATGAGGACCTGCAGAGACGTGAACAAACAAAACCTCACAAAGGTCAGACACTACTCACCACCAGACACTACGTTTTTAAAAGCAAAGCAAGAGTGTCACCTGATCTAAAAACTGGATGATGGTCTCCTGTTGTGACTGCTCCAAACAGAGTACGTGATCCAGCCACAGTTCCAGCTCTCTCCAGGTGTGCTCAAATATACCACTGTCTCTCAGCACCTAAAAGAGTCAGCAAGAACTACATCACACACAATACTACAATAACCTGGACAATTTTCATTTCTCACAATAATCATAAACACAAACCTCTCCATAACAAAGCCATCATTATATACAAAAGATGCATTAACCCTAACGATTCCATAATCAAATTTGTTAGACAAAATATAATTGTTATATGGAACCCTAAGGTAAACAAATGGTTAAAGATAAAACCCTGTTATCTACTGTAAGATTGTCATCTACCCTCAATATTATGATGTTGTTGGTTGTTGCCTAACCTTGAAAATTATGTAACTTTGTAACATTCTCCTGTAGGTGAAGTGCTTCCCTAGATCTGCTGCAATGCAACCTGAAAATTTTTATTAAAAAATGTGATACCGGAAGTCACCTCTGAACTCTGACACCAACATGAACCCCAGGCATCACACGCTCACCTTGAGTACGAGCATCCTGGTTGAGGTCCTCAGATGACCACTGCTACTGCTGACAAACATCTTCAGTAACAGATACATGACAGACCGCACCCCTTTGGCCTGGCATGGATCCACTACATCCTTGGGACAATGAGAAAATTCCAGTCACCTAATTAGACCGCAGTATACAGAACTGAAACAGGAATTAAAACCAGTGGCAGCCACTAAGCTACGCATTTTGTTCGCCATTACCTATATATGCGCATTTGCTATATATCTAAACATACAGATATGAAATACGACTAAAGACTAAAGAAAAGATGCTGTGTACTGTTGGCAACCGCATGTTGCAATATAAAGACCAGCCATATCTACAACAAAAAATCCTGAACAGACCTGGAGCTTGAACCAAGAGAACTTGCTGGGAGGAAGCTCCAGTGCCAGTTGCAGTATCTGGTACTGCAAGACAGGGGGAACCTCCTTCCTCATTCCTTTGTCCGACACAATGCCTGCAGATCAATAAATCAATCACTGTACTTTAATATTTGCTTAAATAACAAGGTTTAAACAGTCTATTCTTCAATTATAACATCCAGTCTGAACCCCACAGCCCAGACAAATGTTTCACCTGTAAGCAGTTTGCTGTAGTCAAACTTGCTCTGGCTGATGAGATGTGGAACGACTCTCTGATACAAACAGATCACCTCCAGCAGCAGCGCCTTCAGTAGGATCAGCTTTGACTCTCTCTCACCTTCAATTACATTTGTTACTTTAATAAAATTGCGAGAACTGAATAAAAAAATAAAAAAGTAATCCTGATGCACAGTGAGTTACCAGGTTCGTCTGTGTCCTCCTCCTTCACTTCTGGTTCCACAAAGCCTGTATTGGTATCACTCTGATCTCTCTCTTTCTTTGAGAGTAACTGCCACTTTGTCACAATGGACAGGACATCTGGTAAAATCTGTGGCATCAGGATAACAAAGCGCTGAGACAAGTCATTACAGTCTCATCTCACTTAACTCTTGCAAGCGATTTATGGAAACAGTTCTGCTTATATATGAGCATATATTCTATGGGAGGGAAATCCAATCATGGTTTGGCAATACAAAGCAGTTCAGAGAGGAGTAGGAGCACAGTGTTGACATGCTTTTATTAGTGCAGATATTAGTTCACTGTAAAAGGTTCCACTATTGTGTGTGCATCTTTTATGTCAAAACTAACTTGGTAAAATAAGCAAAAGTGACTTTGAATGTTTTATTGAAGTTGACTACTGATCTCACTAGATTCTTGTTGAGTGGGATCTTGATATATAGGTTTAATTATTCTTTGCATAGTTGTCCACTGCACACAAGGGGGACTTCATACATACATCCTATTTTTGTCATTTGAGTCAAGTGTGTACATATACCAACAAGGATATAATAATTAAAGATTAACCAATGTATATATAAATAATATTTTACGTTCATCAAACGATCAAAAACGTGACTTTAAATGGCTCAATAGAGATATGGGTGTGAATATTCCTACTGTATTTTACTACTGTTTCTGTACTGTCTCTTCTTTTACAATGTCCTCACCTTGCTCAGTTCTTCTCTATAAAGCTGAACAAACTCTCCCATAGCAGTGGCACTGTTTGAAGAGGTAAATGTGGGACAGTTCTGAGACACACAGTGCTCCATGTTCTTCTGAGCTCTTCTTAGGATAAAGGCTAGCACAGACAGGGTAGCATGCTGGACCACCACACTGGGAACCTGATAAACATCAACCACACATTAACTGTGCCATAAATAAAATAAAATAAAATTAGATCTTTTGAGGAGCTGGTTGGACATGCAAACCTTATTCTTATTTCATGTAGAGTTTAGAAGAATCGTTTTTAAAATGGTTTTAGATTACTGTGGTCTTATTAGGTGGTTGCTATGGTATCCTAGCAGGTCGCTGCACCCAGAAATCACTAACAAATTATTAAATAACTACACTGAAACTAATATAAAAGATATGTAGATACAATACTGAAGAATGGCACTGGGTGTGTGAGGAGTTAAATGTGGCTGCTGGCTTACATTGAGACCCTGAATGAAGAAGGTCTTGTTGCAGACTGGAGGAAGGGAGGTAACTAGAACCATGGTAAGCAATTGAGAAGCAGGAAGCATCTCCTTCAACTTGAATGCCATGGAGACCTCTGGCTGTGCTTGATAAATCTGTACAAGATACATGCAGAGTGGCAGAGAAAAAGAGACGGACAAATGAACAGCTAAGGCAAGTCAAAAAGGGAAAAAAAGCTCAAATGTATGTCATGAAGCACAATTGTAAAATAAAGTCACATATGCTGGTATGGTGCTCACTTTCTTCAGCAGTGCAATGCTGTCCAGCCAGGCTCCTTTCTTGCGTGGTATAAAGGAGAATTGTGCTTCTCTGAAGTATCGAGGCAGAATATCAGGGTTACACTTCAGAATACTGACGAGTAGGTCAGCCACAAGTTCATCCTCTGTAGCTTGTTTAAGGTTCACCACAAACTGCAGCAGGACAATGTTCCCAGCTCTGGAAACAAAGAAGCAACAGAGCTTTTAGAAAAACAACAAATACAGCATATAGATGCAAGCAACCAATCTGCAGATTCTACTAGGGGTGTAAAAAATAATCGTTCTGAATCAGAAATCCAGTTTTGACTTAAACGATGTGAATACATCGGTACACGGACCCCTGAATCAGTCAATTTGTAGCATGAACCGGACAATGGCCTGATTAAAAAGTTGTAAATCGGTTTGGTGTTGCTGACGTGCTGTAAAAAATAAAAACATACGATCTGTGAATCAAACCAGCCCACCATAGCCAGTTCTTATTTTTCATATGGCCCGTTAGTGGTGCTATTGTTAGTTCCACAGTTTCAAGGTTTTTCTTCAATAAGACAAATAGAATAGTATGAATTGTAAAAAGATAGATAATTTTGCTTTTATAGTTAGTTGAAAGACAGGAAGGGTTTATCCCCTCTAGGACTATTTTGTGCATTAACCCTGTGAGACAATGTTTATACCACTCACCTCCCAGATGTACCCAGACTTGGATCATGGAAACTGACACCATGTTTGCGAGAGCAGCAGAGGTCAAGAAGAAAGTTATGAACCAACTCTCGTACAAAGATCCTCCCTCCTTCCTGATCATTAATTTCCTAACAAAACAAAGACTATGATCATCAATATGACGGAGACAACGGTTCTGATAGTTCATTAGATATTAACTTTACCTCATTATGATCAGTAGTGACATCTACAATCCCATTCCATTTGTAGAGGGAAGAGATGTGAGCTAGAGTAGAAGCACTGAAGAAACGCACTTTCTGTGTTTTGCTGATCGCTGTACTGTGTACAACCTGCAGATCAACAGAACAGTCAGGTTAAAAAAACATGCAATCTGTACGTTAACTACAGCACACAAAACTGTGAAGTTGTAAAAATACTTACTTTAGTCTGTAACGTAGACAGAACCAAATTGACTGTTGAGATTCTGTCTTCTTTCAGTCCTGTACAAATAATTTCTGATAGGAAATCTAGTCACCAAGATAGACAAAAAAAAAAAAAAAACACAAATACATTTCAGAGGCATGTTAAAATAAAATAAAAAAAACACACAACATCTAAATCTTTATTTAAAAAATGTTACCTCTGGTGTCCACCATGTGTCCCACAGTTGAACTGTCTCCATACATTAGAAAAGACAGGACAAACTGAATGTATGACATACGAACATCTGGCCGACCCTTTAGATACAAAGAAAATATTTATATGACCTTAATAAAAGTGCAGTAATTAATTAAGACTTAATTAATTAAGATCACTGTTATGGCAGAACACATGTCCTATAAATTTTAAAAGAGGGAAATGCAGCACTGGTGTGCAGGTGCCAGGGTTGATTCACAACAATCAAAATACAAGACATTCAAAAAACCATGCAGATAAAGAGCTTACAGTACTGTCTCTACGGCGAGCAAGACTGAGGAGAGATTTGGTGAAGATCATGCTACTGAAAATCTCTCTTGCAGCATCTGCACCTTGGGAAACCATTGAAGCCAACAAGCAGAGACATTGTCGAACAAACCTGCACAAAAATATGTGTACACACACACACACACACACACACACACAATCTAAATATAATATAAAACTGCTGAACACACTAATATTATATTTAAAAACAGACCTGCAATATATATATATATATATGTATATGTTAACTCTTCTCTGCCTGAACCTCGACTAATGTACCTTTAACAGTACTATGGGTTCACACTCATTTAGATTTATAAACGAACTGATTTTCAATCAAACCCAATATATCAAATTTACTGACTACACACAAACTCAACTGTCATCCATAACTGCAAATTCTAAATAAAAGTAAGAAAACTTTGACAGAACAATTATAAAAGAAGTGAATCTTACTGATAATTCATTGAACACAAAGATGATTTAAGCAGCTTCATGTGTGCCGAGAGAGTTTTCTTCACAACAGCGGAGCCAACCATGCTGAAATGAGAAAGATCACTCGCTGTCCGCAGGAAAATCAGCTCTAAACTCTGGAATATCAGCATCAGCTGGAGAAAGAAGAAATAAACATGAGGTGCCTACAACTTGGATTAGAACTTAATCAAGTCATAGGTCTTAAATTAATTATTTAATAAACACATTTACATGTAGCTAAGAATCCCTTCCAACATAATAATTACGACCATTAGTACAAACATGCAGTTCATGTAAATTAATTCAACACACTTTATAACCTTACCTCGGCTTCAGAATGGCCATCACCCTCCAGTAATGACAATATTTCTGCACATTCAGCTGAGATCTTTATGTAGCCTTCAACTACATCGTAAAGGTTGTCACGTGGGAGTTGTTTTGCGATTCTTATGAAGGTTTCCAAACCTAGACAGCGATAATTCACATTTCATATAGGCTGATTTCGGTTAACCGATTTTGAGGGCACAGCAAATTTACACTATACAAGTTATACAAGCTGTACACCGACTACTTTACATTGTATAAAGGGTCATACCTTCAATGTTGTCACATGAAAAGATATAATAAAATATTTACAAACATGTGAGGGGTGTACTCACTTTTGTGAGATACTGTACATATATATATATATATACACACACCACTCTTGGGTGGTTGTGCAATTGTTTTGACGTTATGGGAAATTTCAAAGAAACAGCCACACCACCATTAACGACATTAGAAGCACTGCGCTAGTGAGTCATTAACAATTGACAAACATTACAAAGGAAAAACATTTTGCACAGTTGCTTATCATGTTTAATCATTACACTTATTGTGTTTAATGCAATGATGCAAGTAAACTAGATCAATTCAGTAAACTATGTCATAAATTTGGTAAAAGTGCGTTTCTACACTTTAGGTCTCCGTTTCTCCCAGGTAGCGCTGGTTTGGATGGAATTGCGAAATACCGCAATAACGCGCTTATAGGCTCATTCTGATTTAAAGCGCTGATGGGTTGCCCGGTAGGTAGAATTTAATCTATTAAATGTTTTTTTTAATTATGAGATACGTTGTAGATAGTTGCACTAGCAAGAATATTCGCAGCATACTTCTACTTTCTTTACATCTGACATATAAAACTTAACTAGTTATGGTAGGTAGCTTGCTTTCCTCGTGGTGCTCAAAGCTATATTTGATCTATTATATCCTATTTATTTTCCTCTATTTTCAAAGTTAGTAATAGACCTAGGTTATATTAGGATATAATATAACTTAGACCTAGCCAGCTAATATAACCACCAAAATGTAAAGGCGATGGTCAACACTTGCTTTCATTATATTTCAAGATATTTCATTAGGTTAAATAACTAGCACATAACTAGTAAAACATTATACCGGGTCACTTTTAATTATGTCAAACCAGCACGTGTTCGCCAATACAGCTCGAACTAGAGTGAAACTGCGAATGAACAATTTTAGCCTGTAGTGCGAGCAACTTAAAATAGTTTAACTGTTTATTAGCTAACGGATAGCTTTTACGCCACACTTTTGCTAAAACACTAGCTGTATAACCACAACACTATCTAGATAACTACCACATAACCAATAAGCTGCCTAGCTAGCTAACAAAAAGTTGTTGGCGCTCAACGATGTAGCTATATACCTTTAAAGGCTTTGCTGGGATCCTTCAGCATCGCTTTAAAAACAGTCCCATTAAACTCATCTTCATTTTGTCTCGGTTTTTTCGCTGACACTACGGACTCAAAATAACCGACGTTTTGGCGTTTATTTGCCATGGTTGAAGCCTCTCTGATAGTAACCCATGAAATGTCAACACACGTGTTTACTCGCTAACAGTTTTTCCGGGTTTGTGAGAGAAGCTCCGCCTTCTCACCGTCCAAGCGAAGCTACAGTGGCCGACAAGAACCATTACACTGGAAAAAACGCGCTGCAAATACACAGCGCATACTCTTCAGCATGACACTTGCGCTACATTTTTCAAACACGATTCAAATTCATGAACGCCATACAATTTCAGTAGACATTTGGTTCCAGCTCATACAGGATGTTTTACCCAGTCCAAACAAGGATTTGGGTCCAAACCCCCTGGCGACGTCAGAGCAAGACTTAATACGTGTCTATTTCTGATGTGATTGCTGGGTCAGTTTAAACTTTGAGGTGTCCACTTACTTCGATTAAATATATCGATTAAATTTGTAACTGATATAATTAGAAGTTTAAATTCCATCTCCAGTAGTGTGTTTGGTACTGTCCCGGTTAGGGTGTCATATGATTCTTTGTTTACTGTCACGCCCCGTATAATCAAGTTACTCTCCCTGCATACTTTTTATTAGTTTCCTTTTTCTTTCGTTTATAGTTGTACTAGTACGCTACTCTAGTAGGCGGTTATTTTACATGGACATAGTTAAACTTCCATTTTCTTCTCCTTTGTTTCTGTGAACTATTAATCGCATTATTCATTGCTATTCGATAAACTTCATTTATTTATGAAGTTGATTCATTTCCTGGGTGTCTGACCATAAGCAATTTACCTGCATACGAGTGAAGTCCCTATTAGTGTATGCAGCTGATATCCCATTGGTTATTGGTAAATCTGTTGGTAGATATCGCTACATGTCGCTACAACTGGATGTCTGTAGCTTGTAAACTCATGAGTACACCAAAGAATTTCTACAAAGGTTTATTGGAATAAAAAAAAGGAGTTCAGAAAAACAAATGCACAATTAAGAGGATGGAATAAAAAAATCTTGGTTTTTATGCCATATACTCTTGTTTATATTAATAGGAGTGTGTATTATTTATATTAATAGGCGTGTGTAAGGTATTATGCAGAGATACATGTTTGAAAATGGATGAGTGACGAACTTAAAATTAACTTAAAAAGGAGCAGTTTGTACAAAAGTATCAGATTTAAGTATTTGGAAGACAATTGGTTGGATGGAGAGATGAATTCAGGTGAGCTCTCCTTGGTTATATCATAAAAACTAGAAAAAGTGCATATATTCTATACAAACTCTGTACAATGTTAATATGTAGATAAAAAAATATAAAATATAAAATAATAAAAATAATAATAATAATAAATCCTAGTGAAAATATCCAAACACCAGACAAAAACCTAAAAACTGACAGTAGTACAATTGATCTTCTCAGCTAAGCTTTTAGATTTTCCAAAGTCATCTGTTAGACAAAGAGTACAGACAACAGGATTAACACACAATGTGAACATGCATCACACAATCACACTAAATCTGTGAAAGATCAACTATGGAATCTAGATTCAAATATAAAGTATAATGGGTTTATATCAAAATAATGCATTTGAATCAGTCTGGTCACACATTGTCTTATACTTTGTGGAACGGTTCTTACCATAAACTTCTTGTTGAATATGGTATTCCTTCCTGTTTACCTTTCTCTAGTTGACCGTTGAACCTGTACACAAGACAGGGAGAGAGAGATCATAGCATTTAGTACAAGTGGAAAAAGTACAGCAATAAACAACTAAAAAACTGAAGTCATTTGCATTGGGTGTTATTTTTTTCCAAATATCTTTTGTTAATTAGGGTAATGATCGATACAAAGCTCAATAAAGTTATCCAGCTTTTGTTAATTAGGGTAATGATCGATACAAAGTTCAATAAAGTTATCCAGCTTTTGTTAATTAGGGTAATGATCGATACAAAGTTCAATAAAGTTATCCAACTTTTTTTAGGTGCTAAACTCAGACTCAATATATATTTTTAAACCCATCACCAATTTAAATAATTGTTGTCTATAGTAACAGGACGTATGTGCTATAAGGAGTACCAGCATTTATTTGACAGTACAGCACTGCAATCTCCAAGTATAATTTTCCATATATACACACACATTGTGTGTGTAAACTGTCTAGATGCGTTTTCATGTTTACTGCTCCAAGCATACATTAATTTATGAATACTGCCTGGGTTAGGGTCTCACTACCAACAGCCAGATTTCTGTTCTGTTTGACACAGTAATAAATTGACAGCAATCAGTATTAAAATAATAATATGACAAACCAAAGAGAAAAAATGACAGGATTGAGAAGAAAACGTATAACCCCAGACAATAGGCACAGCTGTGTGTGCCGTGCCTGGAATATTCTAAAAAAGGTTTCGACTCCAAAAGTTGATTTCACACAGACTTTGCCAGTAAATGCATTAATATAAAACACTAATTGAGTGCTCTCACTGTATCATGATGGGGAATCTTTTGTTGAATTTCTTCCAGTTTGTCGTCATCAGAACCCTCTTTCTCTAGCTTCTCATTGGCGTCTCTCCCTCCACTCAGGGTTTCTAGTGATACGTCTGATAAAGTGACCAGAGAGATCTCAGACTCTTCGTCTATGCCCTTCTCAGAATAAGGCTCCTACAAACAGAAATGACAAAGCTTACATGCATACACATCACAATTTCAATACACAGCCTTAGCAGGTAAGCCTCGTAACTAGACAGTGATTAATATTTCTTTAAGACTTTACCAGCATTTCTTTCCACTTTGAAGCATCTGCAAGACCAGGTGCAGATTGGTGTTCTGTTCTAAAGCTGTGTGGATTCCCACAGCACAGTTGTAGGTTCATGGTTGCTTCTGATGCTGCCTCCTTTGCAGGAAACTCTGTCGGTATGGCTTTAAGAATTCTGTCATTATGACAGGTGTTGACAGGGGGTAAATGTGGTATGAGGCTGACATCAGCAAACATGGGAGATTTTTGAGTATTGACAAGGGAGTTGTATGAAACGCAAAACTCCTCCAGTGACATCTGCAAAGCATTTTGCGATTGGAGCAGGGCATCCAATTTAAGACCATCAGGGGAAGCATCCAAACACCCAGGGTTCAGCCAACCAGAGGCCGTTGTGTCACCATTTGGAGTGGAGTCTCCGACTGGAGGAAGACGGAGCACCTCAACCACAGGGACATCAAGGGTGGAACATTCTGCTGTGTCATTGCGTGTGACCACAGGAGACAGAGGCCAGAAGGTATCTGATTTCACGTTGGGAAGAGAATGGAAAAAAAAAAAAAGAATCCTCCTAAATTTTCATGAACCCTTAGTGCATAATAATTCATATATTGTTCTCTAATTTTGATCTGCAGTGTATATACACATACAGCAAAGATACTAGATGGGATCTTTATATAATACATACACACAACCTGGAAATTCAAATCACTTCTAATCTTCATAGCTCTAAAACGTAGTGTAAAAGGTCTGACAATGGAAAACCTCCAGATCAACACCTTTGTTTCATGTACTGCAGCAATGCATAAGAACGTGCATGCACATGTGGACAGGACTGTGTGTGAAGCAGGAAGGATGGATACGAGCTGGATCATTTTGTGCATGTACGTACCTGTCTCAACTTCTCTAAGTGATGTGTCCAACTCATTGGTGTATTTATCAATGATGCTCTGCAGACCGCTGTTGCACTTTGAGGAACAGGAGGCTCTTGCTCTCCTAGCTGATTTACTGCTGAAGGCAGACGAATCTGAACGAAAAAAAGAAGAAAAAAAAAACCCATTTATGGTAGTTTCTACATAGTGAATCTGAAATAAACAATCTAGAGTTATCTTTCAAACATGCAGTGAAATTTAGTTCATTTTCTGGGTCACAGTAAATCAAAAGCACATTGGGACACCTACGTGTTCTAAAGCACATTGGGACACCATTGTGATATTATTAAAGATATAAGATGGAAATAAAATTGAACAGCAGTCATTAAGAAAATAATAATGTCTTTTCTTTTCTGGCTTGGGTGATTGTTGTGCAGTTCACACCTTTGACAGTTAATCTCTAAAAACAATCTACATCTCCATGTACACATCCTTACATCTACTCTCTTAAAACAATCTACATCTCCATGTACACATCCTTACATCTACTCTTCAACTGGTTAATCTCTTAAAACAATCTACATCTCCATGTACACATCCTTACATCTACTCTTCAACTGGTTAATCTCTAAAAACAATCTACATCTCCATGTACACATCCTTACATCTAATCTCTTAAAACAATCTACATCTCCATGTACACATCCTTACATCTACTCTTCAACTGGTTTGTTCACTGTGGACACGTGGACCCACCCACCTGTTTTGCTGCAGGTTGGGTCTTCTTCACAGGTAGAATAGCTGCCTGTTGAGATTGTAGTGGAAGACAGATGATCTGGCTCAGCAGAAGTTACATCATGTGGAAGAACAAACCTTGGCTGGACATACACAAGCAAGAAAGTAAACAAAAAGAAAGAAAAAAAAATAGAGAAAAATGAGTACTATTCTTTTAGTTCTCACATGAACCATGACGGTCATTAAAATGTACCTTAGTCTTACATTATAGGTCAGACTTTTGAATACCTCATACATTTATTCAAAGTTGGCTAGTTCTCATTAATTCATAGCAGAGCAAATCAGAGGGTCACAGGCATCAGTTTTATGGATTATGATTTCAATAACAATAATAGGAGTCATAAAAATAATAACCAGGAACTAAGACACCTTCAGACTAAAGGTTTGTTTAAACTTGCCTCGTCTTGCTGTGACTGGTCCAAGGAGCTTGCAGCTAGAAAAACAAATCAAAGGTCACTCAGAATTAATCCAGGAATGCATCTAACATGGGACATGCACATATGTTTATCTGCAAAGCTGGTGAGTATGTACCTGGAGAGCATGTACCTGTGATAGTGCTTTGTGCATTTGAACCTGTCGACTCTAGTTGTAAAGTTTCTCTCCATGACAGTCTGCTTCCTCTGCATGTGCTGTTCTCTGAGCTGATGACATCAGAGCCTGAGGTTGGTCCCTTCCTACCCCCTGACTCCATACTGGCTGGAGACACAGGGGCACTGCTGGATTCAGAGTTATCTGAACAATCCTCTGATGATCTCTGCATACACACCTCAGCACCTGTCACCAGCAAGTACACATCAGTGGTGTTTTCAAGACAGTTGCACATAATGTGGCAGCTGAACTAATTTTCCCAGACACTGAGCTCTATTTCATGATTTACTTTTTTAGAAACAGACCAAAATGTAAGATGATATCTCTCATTTTTGCTTGCTTTAATCCAAGTCTGTGGGCTTGAGCGTCCTTATTCATAGATATTAATCCAGTAGATATCTACGTCCATATTCATAGATATTAATCCAGTAGATATCTACGTCCATATTCATAGATATTAAATAATATAAGATTATATAAGATATTAGTTAACTACACTTTCCAGAATCAGATCAGATTTATTTTACTTATTATACAGATGACTGTGACAATCATGAATGTATCTTTTGTAGTAGAGCTACTTTTTCCATGTAGCCTGTAGTCTTTCTGAAGCACAGTGTTATAATAGCTGTTTCATATAGAAACTTTGATAAGGTACTTGCATATTATGTTGATTTCAAACTGGTAATTGTTAGCAAATCAGCTAATATTGACAAGCTAGGAAGTTGGTCTATATTAATGCAATCCCATTTTCAGAATACAAAAATACAAAGTTTACCAGAATTTGGGCTTCCAGCACTGAGACTACCAATACAGCTGTTTAATCAGAGACAGCAGCCAACTGCATGATGTAAGCGTGGGCGTGTGCGTACCTTTATCCAGGATAACACTGGATGGTGTATCCACTTCCTGGATGGTACTGAGTTTGTGCTGCACCAAGTCCTGCAAAAGGATCTGGAGTGTGCGAGGTGGGCGGGAGATCGGTGTGTGGACTTGCACCCTTCGCTCTGATCTACATACAGTGCATTCTGAGGATACAGGATCAGTCATCACCAGTGTGCAAAAAACATACATATACACACACACTTGCAAATAAATAAGTAAGTAAGTAAGTAAGTATGTATGTATGTATGTATGTATGTATGTATATATATATATATAAAAATCACACACAATAGATTGTGCATGGCTACTAGGTAATTTAGTAGTGGCACTTAATGTGTACATTTTAAGATTAATATGGAATAGTAGCAAATATTTAAAAATATGAAAAACTAAACTACATTAAATGCAGGTGTGACAATAATTGTTTTAATGCCGTCTAGACTTGGGAAGTACTATTTGGAAAATTGTTATGCATGATGTAAAACATTTAGTAAACAAAATTAATAAATGAAGTGTTAAAAAGAGACTTCACATTAAGGAATGTGGAAAATCAGTTTTCATATCTGGGCCAATATAAATATCAAAGCAGAGATCAAATTTAAGCTTTATAAATACAAGTAACCAAATTTTTCAATGAGCCTTGTATTGATCTTGGGTTCAGTGACCACTGTCTGATCAGGTGCACTAGAAACAACCAGGGGGAGGGGAAAAAAAAAAAACACAACAGGTTCTTGGATGGTGGTAAGAAGAAAATGTTTAAAGACCAAACTTTGTTTCTTATCCAATAATGAAGGAAATTCACTTTACATTTTACATTCAAGATTTTGATTTAGTAGTACAAAAAAAGATAAGGATAAGATATAGGTCAAGTCCACAAAGTGATTTGAAATGGCAAGAAAACATTTATGCAAATCTTTATATTGATTTTAACACTGTGGTTATTACTACCTGTCAGGATCCAGCCTTGAGCATCTCACATCTGTGATTTCTATAAACAACAGTAATCATCATACCTACACTAGTGGGTATTTAGTTGAGATTAATCTTTTTATTTAATTATACTATATTCTTTTTTGTACCCCGATAATTGAGTTTTATTGTACTTTCTCCATTAGTTTTTGTTTGTAATATTTTATACAACCCATTTACATTTTAGTTGATTACATCTTATGTTGAAATTTTAATAATGTCACATTGCGCCTGGCACCCAGACCCAGCGCCACTCCCGCACCACCACCACCACCACCACTCCCGCACCACCACCACCACCACCATCACCACCACCACCACTCCCGCACCACCACCACCACCACCATCACCACCACCACCACCACCACCACCACCACGCCCGTCTCTCTCGCTCCCACTCACCGGTCTATTCGATACAACTGTTCCTCATTTCCATGAACCATCTTCTCCTTCTAAATAAGCCCACAGGTTCTGTCCATCATCGCTGCACATTCTCCTGCACGCTGACCCAAGCCCTCGCAAGCTTTGTTTACTTTGTTCATCACTAAACACGTTAATCACAGCCTTAAGCTGCTGCTGCTGCTTTTGTTTGCGCTTTTGTTTGTGCTTTGCTCTGAGTCGCTGCTCACCTGCAGCCAATAAATACTATTCACTGCAACCTCACTGCCGCCGTCACAAATAATTGGTTTATTTTGGTTTTATTTTAGTTTAAAATATACTGTATACTGCCAATTTGTTATGTAGTTTTCTTGCTTAGTCGAACTTCATTCAATTCCATTTAAGTTGCAATGCTCAGCTGCACTGAAAACGAATGCATTGCTGAGTGAAAATAAAGGTGGAGTGAAAACTATTTAAGTGGGATATTTGAACTAGCTTTGACAAATTGAAAAGTGGACCGTCTTACCACTGGACACAAGGAAAGATGAGCAGGTACAGGCATGGCACTGATTGGTACATGAAGAGAGTCTGTTACTTTCCTCCATGAGTGAACTCGACTCCCCCTTACCAAAATAGCAAAACCAGAGAAAATCTTTCAGAAATATGTCTATAAATGAGTAAAGATATTCCATGTTCAGTTGTTTTCTTTCCTTGTTTTGCTTATGGACCAGTTACCTTAGTATGTTTTGCTCCGAGAGAAGTCTGAAGGTCCTGTCTTTGTTTTCTCACTTGCTCTTCAGCCCACCAGTCTGTTCCCATCTTTGACCCCTTGACATTATGGAGGAGGAGCTCCAGAACCACAGATGGTGGTGGTAATGCAATGTCTTCCTGCTCAGAAGCACCATCTCTGGGTCTCTCTTCTGATAAGGAACTTGCTCCCAGAGTTGAAGCCAGAGCCACATTGGCTTCCTGATGGTTGTCTAAGACACTAAGAGCATCATCCGAGAGCTGGGGAAGTTTGGGAAGCAAATTCTGCAAAGGAGCAAAGAAGCGATTGGTGGTTATAGCTTTGCAGGCCACATAGCAGTGTGTGTCGTTAGAGCCTGATATGAGTGTATAGGTGTGTTTAAAATAAGGCTGGTGGTATGCAAAAGCAATTAGCTTACCTGTGCTGGGTCTGCAGATGTAGGAGATTCAGTTTGTACAACATGACGGTAACTGTGTGGTGTCTCAAGAGGGATGTGGAGGCCAGGATTACTTTCCAAAACATGTGTGAGGGTAGTATGGTGTGCCTTATCAGAGGAAGAGGGCAAAGGCCATATTGTTTCCTCAGTTTCAGGATGTGGTTGTGCGTGGGCTGTCGTGGTGGTTATAGCAGTATATCGTAAATTCAAGGTTTTCTGGTATTCCTCCAGACATCGCCAAGCATCTCCAACAAACTTTTTATGAAGTCTACAACACAATCACAAACATAAAAAAAACAGAAGCACACTTCTGAAGTCTACAAGGTACACACTACCACAACTGTTACATGCCAACATGGGTTCTGCCTTCACTGAAAACGCCATCAGAACAGCTTTTGCTCTTTTTTGAATGCTTTTCTAAATTGTAAATTGCTACAATCATGTGCATACTAACCTTTTCTGGTCGAGAAGTCTCTGTGTGCGCATGCTATCGGCCTGGGAAGAAACAAGACCCAAATGAGGCATTATTGTTGCACAACTGACAATGAAACCCTATGCATTTTTGTTTAGAACTCAAGTTAAACATCATCATTATGCAACTAAAATACTGTTTCTTTGTCCTGAAATTTGTACTCAACAACTAAAAAAACTGATATGAACATATTAACCAATAATTAAACTTCTATACAAGTAGTTTGTACAGAAGAATGGCTGATCACTAGGTACTGAGTGATACACTCATGTAGACTATAAACCATAATAATATACATTTTCCATCACTGAACTTTACTGCCATACCACACACCTCAACCCCATCCACGTCAGGCCCAGGGATAACTTGTAGGTCTGTTGGCATATTTTGGAAGCTGCATGTCCCAACATGCACTGGTAAAGTCTGCTGTTGCTTCTGCTTGTACTTATTTGCCTCCTGCAGCTGGAACTCCAAATTGTAACGTTTCTCCTCCAGCTCCTGTAATAAAGCAAGCTGTTCCTGCTGTTGTTTTAATAGCTCACTCTCCTGGACAGGAAAGAAGAGAGAGTACATTGATGCAAAGAGTCAAATCAAAATTTATTTATATAGCGCTTTTTTACAACCACCGTTGTCTCGAAGCAGCTTTACAGATGTTTGAACCAATACTCAAAAAGGGGGACCAATCCTCCACTGGCCAACCATTAGGCACCACAATAACAACAGTACAAAAAGTAACGTCTATCCATTAGCAGCAGTGAGTGATGTTCAACTGGTGAGACTCAAGCAGAAGGCGGCCATAAGGGTGGATCAGGCAGATTATAAGGACTGCTAGTCTACAGACCGCAAGATGTACCAGTTCTGCACTGTGGCTAGAACATCCCTCCAGTCACTGACCTGCACTCTTGTCTCAGTTTCGGTGAGCTTCTCCTCTAGTTGCAGCACTGAATCAGACCCAAGGCAGTCTTTGACCACTTTGGGACCTAAGAACAAATGGAAAAGAAGAAACGTACAAACCTAAACTGAGTGACAAATCATACAACTTAGCAACTGAAAACAAAGGAGGAAGGCTGAAAATAAACCAACTACCCACTTGTAGTCTCTAGCTGGGGAGGCGTGGCCTGTTCCAGATGGAGAGCTTGCTCCCACTCTTGGTTGCTCATAGATCCTGTTTCAATACTACTGTTGTCCTTTGTAGCTTTTCCATGACCTAATGGATCCTCCTGTGAACTCCACTGTTCCCTCCGATTCCTGATACGCTCCAACAGCCTTCTAAGAGGTTGCCGACCAGTACCCACAGCACATATAGAAGAACCTGAAGTGTGAACAAAGATTTCAGATTAACATTTAACATTTTAAAACATGTGCAGAGTGCTTCCATACAGGGCTGCATATTGAAGTTTTAGACTTTGTTAAATCAATGATGATCCGTAGTATAGGCCAGACAAATCAGCTCATCACAGCCGTCTGGCGACTGGGGAACAGACCTACAGAGGACCTAAAACAAACATAACTTAAAAATTCCTAGAACTTTTTTTATTTATTGGATTTTAAAATATGTACAGTATTTGTTGTGGCAGTAACAGTATTTGTATTTATATTTGTTTTTGAATAAAAGGGCATCCATGTTGGAAAATTGGGTAGAACTGGGGTGATGGTAAATTAGTAAATCAAAAACACATCTTTGTAGGTAATTTAACAAGTAGACAACAGGGCTAACAACAGCACCAACACAAATTACACCACCTTTTACGCCATCAACAATATATGCTAAATTATAGAGCCAACAGGTGAAGGCTAAGCCTCATCTCAACAGGTGAAGGCTAAGCCTCATCTCAACAGGTGAAGGCTAAGCCTCATCTCAACAGGTGAAGGCTAAGCCTCATC
>JAOYMR010000003.1:7339835-7352751 GCA_025802075.1 Tenebrosternarchus preto
CAAAACCTACTTTTGTGAACTAGTCTCTGGATTTCTGACCAATCCCCACATATTAGGTATCAAAATACTCGTCAGAGTCTGCCCTTCAATGTTCATCAACAAAATGTTGAGATTTATAAACAATATGGCCGCCATATGCGAATTAATGCATTTGTACAACATACGCTTGCGGCTATATTTGTTAGTTATAATCCTCAAAATGAAAAGAAATAAACATTTGAAATATATCAGTGGAGGGTTTGAGTCTTCAGGTAATGACAGTGCTCAAAATAAACAAAACAGCACAAACACAAATATACTAAATAACCTGTACAAAAGAAGAGAAAATACAAAACTCTGCCCTAACTCCCTAATGAAAACCAGCAAATAACACGTTTATACAAAAGAGCCTTGTGCCCCCTACCTACGCAACCCACTATTACGAATAAGCAAATATACACTATATACAGAAATACATATATGTATATAGTGTGTATATATATACATTCTGTATATAGTATATATATAAATACCAGCGACCAAAATCCGAAAAGCCTGGCCGGGGAGGAGCTGAGACCAAAGATACACAGAAAGACAAAAAAATACCAAAACCTCGCACATATAAACAAGAGACCAAGCAGGGTCTTAACAACATCAAAACACACATTTTTGTCCCTTTGTCAACCACTTACCTGCCCATGTGACCTATAAAAAAATGTAACACAACTAAAAATTCATGGTTCAGTGGTGTGTATTTAGTGTGACTCACCCTTGGTGTATTTTGAACTCGTTTGGGATGATATCCTTAACTTTTTTGGGGGGCAAATGTCCCTTAACCCCCTTTTGAGCAAGTCCCTTAACCCCCTCGGCTCCATACAATGGCTGACTCTGCGCTCTGACCCCAGCTCACAAAGTGCTGGGATATGCAAAGAAAACATTTTGTTGTACTGTACAATTGTACATGTATAATGACAAAATAAAGGCGTTCCATCTGGCCTTGATATTAATTAAAATTTTCTGATGTAATCTTCTAGAATATTATACCAGGCTTTAAGAGATCCAGGTTCCAAGTAAGGGTAGGACACACTAAATACACACTAAACTGTGAGTTTACAGCCACTGTGGCAAACTGTAATCCATCTTGGAAGCGACTCAGTATGTGAGACCTAATGACTCAGTATGCAACTCAGTATGTGAGACCTAAAACGTTATGTGACACCTGAAATTAAAGTACCGTTATTATGAAGGACCTGCTGTGAAGCGGGCATTGCTGCAAATGTAGGCAGTGACATTACTCAACCTGAGCATGAGCTTCCTGGCCTTCACTGTCACGCTGCTTAGTGACCCGTCTCTAAGCCCTCCAGGGTTAAATTACACAAATTCTCCTAGGCATCAATGGGATAAGTGGGGAAATCAGAAGAGTGTCCAAACATCCATCTGCGCTTGTTGACATCTGTTCTGCATTGGATCCCTGCCTGGAGATTGGTGTGGACATGGGTTTGGGGCAGATGTGTAATTTCTCCTACAGGTTCCCAATAGGCAGAAAAAGCCTCTTCATGATTAGAGCACTCTGGGACTAGAAGACTGTTTGCTAATGATGGCTAGTTAAATTCTTGGAAGCTTACACAGAGATCTGGTATCTTAATTCCCAGTGGAACATATGAGGAATAACCGTATATGAATGAAACCTACCAACAAAAAATGCAAGACACTACCTAAAGGGATGGGGGATAGACCCAGTCGACTTGACCCAGTTAGTACATTAATAACAGCTATTGTTATAACAGTCATTAGTATAGTCATTGTTAATTAACTTACTAATTTAGCCGAGTAACTAACCTGTCTGAAATTGCTCATTGACAACAAATATAACAAGAAAAGACAGACATAGGACAGTGCACTAAAACAGGACATCAATCATTTTATTTAAACATCGAAATTATATGTGCAGCTAAACAATAACCATTAGAGTAACTCAGGACGAAAACTAGGGCAAACAAGGAAGAACTGAAACCAATACCAATAAGGAATGAAGAATAGAAACAAAGGGGCGTAACAAACATAAACAAAACAAAGGAGTACATGGAAAAGCATCGCCGTGGGAACCTTGATGCCAAGGAATGTGAAACTGTGACATTTTGTCAGAGTATTTGTGTATGCAATTGTTTTTGCACTAGATTATGCTTTTGGTTGGCAGCATGTCCTTGTCGGTTTGAAATGCCTCTAGGTGACAATGACTTTAGTGCCTTGTGTGATGGAGGTCCCTGGCTGTGAAAGCTCTTTACCTTCTTCACCTGTGCTGACCTGTGGACCTGCAGTCCAGGCATGAGTTCCCTGCAACATGCAGTCCAAACTCATTAGTGTCTAATCGGAAGAAAGCTCAAAGCATTAAAAATCGGAGTCTATCCCTTGGCTATTATGGCAATGAGTTGACATTGCGTAAAAACCTTCAGATTATCCAGCATATATCCAAGTAAATATCAGAAAATTAGGTCTGGTTTAGTTCATTAGTCAGATGTCACGATAGCCGCCCTGGCCGCCTCCTCTATCTCGTTTGTGTGTGGGTGTGTCCGTGTGGGGGTGTGTCTGTGTTCGTTGGTGTGATGTGGGCAGAGTGCGTGTGGGTGGTGTCGTGAATGTTCGTCTGTGTTTGTGGTTCGTCGATGTTCGTGAATGCTCGTCAATGTTATTCGTGAGTGATTGTTAGTGTTACTCGTGTCACCTGTGTCTCGTCAGGGTGTGTGTATATAAGCATGTGCATGTCACCATGTCTTTGTCGGTCTATGAATGGTTCGTTGTCATTGATGGTCGTCGCTTGTGGTAAGCGTCTGTTTTCTGTTGGATGTGGATTTAAAACCGAAAATAAACGGTTTCACTCAGAACTAACGCTCGTTGGAGTCAGTGTCGCTTTTTACAGCTCCCTGCACCTTCGACGTGACATCAGATCTTGTTCATTTAATCTGTAGGAGCACTGTGTTTGGGATTGTCATGTGCATAAAGAGATTGTTTTCATGACATTGAGGTATAAATTATTCTGTACCTGTTGTCTCCAAATCAAGTTGTTAATGCCATTATAAAAACCTCCTGCTATAGACTGAAGTTTTATCTTATTGCTTTCTAGTGTCTCAGAAGTGCTTTACTGTAGTAATAAGTGCAGTGTACAGCACCTAGATGGAGAGGGAAGCCCTTCCAGAGGTTCATGGTAAACAACCAGATGGAGAGCAAAGCCTTTCCAGAGCTTAACTTGCAGATTCTTTATATCATTTTTTACTAATAAGTGATTAGTAAGTCTAGCTAAGCTAGATGTTAGCTAAGCAACTTCATTTCATCTGACACAAACAAGAGTTTGATAGTGAGGTGCCATTTTGTACAACATATGCATGACCAATGAAGGCATTATAGAGCCAGATAAAGGTACAGAATGTCCAGACATATAGAATAGCTTTTATTGTCGCTGGTAGAAACAATGTTCAGGAACAATGTTAAAAACAGTGAAATGTAGTTTTGAACATCCTCTCACAGGCAGCATTGAGAAAAAAATATATACATAATATAAATATATATATTTATACAGTAAAAAAAAAGAAAAGAAATCTGTACATGTGCCAAGGCAGTTTTTTAAAGTGTCATGTGCAATTGCTTATTGGGGGGGGGGTTGATGGCTTTCACAGCCTGAGGAAAGAAGCTGTGTTTCAGCCTATTAGTCTTTACTTTTAATTGTCTGAATCTCTTTTTAGAGGGAAGAGGTGAGAACAGAGTGTGACCAGGATGGGTGATGTCCATTGAAATGCTGATAGCCTTTTTCTGAAGTCGGCTGTTGTAGATGTCACTGAGGCGGGGTAGAGAAGTTCCAATGATTTTCTCCACTCCTCTCACCACTCGCTGCAGGTCTCTCCTATCCTGTGCTGTGCAACTGGCGAACCAAACTGTGCAGCAATATGTCAGGATGCTTTCAATGGTGGCTCTGTAAAAGTTCATCAGCAAACAGACATAGGCTTTTATGATCAACAGGGGGTGAATTAAAACAGCTTCTGCCCCAGATACTCCTATAGTGTCAATTACCATTTTAATGTATGTTTAAGACATATACTTTACTGCTTTGTTAACGTTTAACAATGTCTTATTAAACTTTTCCAACTATACAGGCACACACAAATGGGGGAACTATGCATACATTTAGTGTGAATTAACAGCTAGCCTTGGCCTACCTTTGAGATCATTTAAGCCATTTCTGAGAACATTTAAACCACCTTTTTGAGATCAGTTTAACCATTTCTGTATCTTTATTTAACCATTGACTTTATACAAATGTTCTAATTTATGGTATAGTACTAGAATTAAAAACAAATGTAGACCTATATAAAGAAAATATTGTGTTAGGTATATACCACATCAATATAATATTGTCCACTAATTAACTACGCAAGGTTTCAGCCTGGAAAAGAATGCTGGGTACATGCAAATGAAACAAACTCTGCTACATGTGAGTTTTTTCCTGGTAGACGGCTTGAACAGAAGAAGGGTGTTATAGCACCAGTTTCATCTGCATCCACTTTTATCTAGTAGCGCTTCCACATTCCAGGAGGCTCTTCTGCATTCCTGGATGACGCAGCCAGTCAGGGAGTGGTCTGGCTCAGGTGCGACCGACAAGAAACAGACAGACATGTGCAGAACAAATATACGAAAAAGATTGTAACACACAAACAAACAAATATACGACAATGGTCGTAATACTCCCTTTCTCCCATGTCTTCCTCAGGGCATTGTTCCTGCGGGTAGGTCGGTCATTGTCACACGCACATGTGCCTCAGGAACGGACAGAAAACAAAACACGGTAGTGTTTAAGAGGTTTTTATTCAACAAACAAACCCACGAGCGCAAAGGCTCGAGTGCACACTTCACTAGAATCACCCGGTGACACGAACACTATTAAATACACGCACCCTGACACAGGTGAAACAAGTAATGCTGATAGTCGAGTGTTACTCACCACAACACACGCAGCACACAAACACACCTCCACACCGGCACGCTCACATGAACACAAGACTAGAGAAGAGGCAGCGGCGGCAACTGTCACAGCACCCCCCTCCACCCAAGATTAAATTAATTCCCACTACCTGTCTGTACATCATATCTATTGTAAATCATATGATTACACAGCACTTATATATCTATTACACAGCACTTTTTCATATCATTGTTATGACAGTATAGGAGATACTGCAGAACATCTTTTAAAGTCCTCATTTTTGTTAATTTTTCTATCTGCCTCACTGTGTCTAACCACAGAACTGATGAGCTACAAAGTCTGTTAAGATACTGTGTCATTTCACCCCACATAGTGTCATGACACATCCATCCAAATGTCACCAAAAATCTGTATCACTTCACATAGTTGTTAGATCAACATCAAAGCTGACAAAAAGCAACAAAAACTGAAAAACAGTTATAAACTGCCATAACTGCTGTTGTAATGTCGGTGATGTCAAGCCTTAAGTGACGGTCTTGGATCCATGAACATTTCATCCTGGTGCCAGAATTTTACCTATTATGTGTACATAGGAAACAAGAATTTCACCTATTATGTATACATAGTAAACAAGCCAGTCTGATTTATTTTGATTCATGAACCAGTCAATTGTGCTGAGAGCATCTGTGTCTGCAGATGGCTGATGAGGTTCCATGAAGTCAGTCGTTTGTTATTTATTTATGTTGGAAAAGACAGACAGAAAAAGAGAGCGAGAGCCTCCAAAATAGCACTATGTGTGACACGAGTGGAAATATTAAGCTTCCTTTTCTTTTGCATGTTTTTGTCTAATCATCATTTAAGGATTATGCTCTAGTTTATCTCCCAGATCAGCACAATGGGAGAACTGTTGGTAAAATATATATAAATGTACCAAAAACTTTTTTTTAAATAGTTTGGCAGATTGTCTTTTTGTCACATAGGATCACATATTTATATATGCATGCACACTCATGGAAAGAAAATTATGTAGGTACATGTATGAGCATAGGGATATGTTGTACAGTTGTGATTTATGGAACGGTTTACTATGAAAGACTGATTAAAATTTCATCAGTGCAGTACTGTCTCCAGCAAAGCACAGGCAGTAAGAAAGGGTGTGGGACTGGGGGTTGGGCAGGGAAAGAATGAGCATCTCCTCACTCTCTCTCTCTCTCTCTCTCTCACACACCACACGCAGACACAAACACGGTAACACTTCCACATCTTTTCCCTCCCATGGATTGGCTGGTGGTGTAGAGGGATGTGTACACCCTCAGTTGTAAGCTGGTGTGGCGTTCCCCTCCTCCTCCTGCACACTCTCATCTCTGATGTGGCAGAAGGGCTCCCTGAGCGCAGGGATATCACGGAACATTTGGATTAATGTTCCTGCAGGTATGTGACTGCCCGCCGTAGCTCATGCTGGTTGTCCACACTGTAGACATGGAGGACTGCTATAGACATACAAGAGGCCATGCAGGTAAGAGAGACTATGTGAAACTAGACCTGTTGGCCATTAAACATGTGCTTTCTTAAGGTAAGGACTGCTTTGATTTTAATAGCTTGTGTTCAAGGTTGTGCTTGTTTTCAGTGTAGATCACTGATGATGTTGATTAGGTAAGGCCAAGCATCTTCATCGCTAGATCTTGTCGCATCTTCACTGTTGTTTCTACATATCCCTGAGGAGCTGTCTGACTCCTTACATATACCATTGTTTTATTTCCTACCTTCAGATCATGCTTCTCTCTCTCACTCTCTCTCCATGTATTTCTGTAGCATGTTTGATTAATAAGTATTGGGTCAGTAATGGTTTCCTGAAGTGTGGAAGCAGGAGTAATTCACCAATATGGGACAGTACAAAGGATGATGGATTACTACTAAGAACCATAGAGGTACAATGAGATAGAGAATGAGTCAGAGAGGAGAGAGGAATAGGACAAAAGGTCTTGTGTAGAGTCCAAAGGCAGGTTAATGGAATTTGAGTGAATTGATGACTCTCTGTTATGCCCCCACCCCCCAAAGCTCCCAGACCTGATCCAATGATCACAGATTATTGCTAATCATCCAACCTGCACTTCCAACTGTGCCTTCAGATGTATCAGTCGATGGAGGTTAGGTGATTTGTATTGTCCGATACAGACATGATGGCGCTGTTATGTGGATGGACCAGTTTGAAGGCTAGAGAGATTCATTACTAAGCCTAAAGCTGCTTTGCTCATCTTACTCCAGATGAGCTTCCTCTAGAAAAGCTTTCACTACCTAATTTGAGTCAAGTGACTGTCTGGTCAGACCTGATGTAAAACTCATCCCCATGGTATCACTATGCCTTTTTCACTTCATTGGCTGTAATTACAAATGGCTGCATAGTAACTATAAATAATTTGCCTAATTTGCTTTGCATCATGCTGTCTTTAAAATCTGCTAGAATTTGAGGTTCTGGAAACTGTACTCAGAATCTGATGAATCTTTAGTTATTACATCTGTTCAAGAGCTGTGAAAACTAAATGTAAATCGAGTTTAAATCATTAATAAGTCCTAATTGTTTTTGGTCTCTTTAGTGAGTGCTATGTGCTATTGTTTCTAGTCACTGGTAAGTCCAGTCATGTTTTATTTTTGGTAATACCTGCTGCTGTGCTGTGTTAATACCATATCAATATCCTGATCTGTTGGCATATTTCGGCAAAAGAGAGAAATGTAAGCTTGTATTCCTATGTTTTTGTCTAGGGGAAAACAGGTTGATGGCTGCCACTATCTCTGCTGGCAGTGCACCAGCTGAACCTTGTCCTTTTATTCTGAATTAATCAAACATACATCCACACACACACACTCACTTACACACTCAAGAACACTCACATCAACAGCCACCAAGGGACCAAATTAGGACAAACTGGGTGCGAGTGTGTCTGAGAAGACTGTGTGTGTGTCTCTGTGTCTGGCAGCAGGTGTGTGTAACATACTCTATTCATGTTAATGCCGCTTGTTTCCCGGGTACAAGAACATTTCGGTTGTGCGGTGAAATGGGATTGGAGCTCTGAGGATGCAGTTTAATAACCAGACTTGGTTCCGTACTGTGCTGTATATCACTATGGTGACAGGCAGACACATCTCAGCACAGATTGTGCTGTATATCACTATGGTGACTGGCAGACACGCCTCAGCACAGACTTTCTGTTTCACTCAACATGGCAGCTAGCCATTGAACTTCAGCACTGATATACTGAACTACCAGAACCAGCACTGATATACCACTGATATACTGGACTGCCAGAACCAGCACTGATATACTGGAGTACCAGAACCAGCACTTCAGCACTGATATACTGGACTACCAGAACCCAGCACTTCAGCACTGATATACTGGACTACCAGAACCAGCACTTCAGCACTGATATACTGGACTACCAAAATCAGCACTGATATACTGGACTACCAGAACCAGCGTGGCTCAATGAGGGCGGAGACAACTCATTGCTGACAACTGAGGTCTTTTTATCTACCCTTTTTTCTGTCTGTTGCTCACAGACAGCTGAACCATGCTGAACTGAACCATGCTGAACTGAATCATGCTGAACTGAGCCATGCTGAACTGAACCATGCTGAACTGAGCCATGCTGAACTGAGCCATGCTGAACTGAACCATGCTGAACTGAGCCATGCTGAACTGGGAGCATGCTGCAGACCGCAGAACTGAACAAACCACAGGGTGCATTGTGTCTTTTCCATGGCAAGTCATTTCAAGTTGGAATCTGGTCCTTCACCTTTCCTATTCTTCTCCATCTGTCGAACATTAGTCAGTAAAATTCCCTCTCTGGTGCTGCACTTGTGGATAGGACTCCACATCTGTGCATTTAGTGCTCACCCCCTTCAGTCACAATAGTAAATACATTGTACTAAATGTATTGTACTAAATAAGGATGATGTATGGAGAAGCTGTGAACAGGAACTGCTCTCTTGGATGGGGGTAGGTGTATACAGTACACCTCCATGTACTGAGCTCTCCATCCGACCTCCATGCTTCCTTACTCTTCTATGCAGGATGTGTCTGCTGGGAGCTGCCATGCTCTACAGCATCGCCTGCACTGCATGTTAACACTTCACGCCCTCAATTGTGATTTCACACTGCACTTTGAACTCTCCCTGCTTCCTCATGCTGGCTTGTAACATGATTTGATTTTAATCCCACCACAGAATCACCAGATTATGCAATTCTGTGATTCAGGCAGCTCAAGAGATTTGTATGGTCATGACAAAGCACATTAGACTAATTTAAGTGTAATTTAGCTCTAATTCAATATTCCTGCCAGTGAATAGACGAGGAGTGCTTTATTCTTTCCTTATTTCTCTATTTCTCTTGAGGGTAGATGGCTGATGGTGGGAGAAGAAAGACAGTGCCAAGTGTAAGAAAGGAAGCAGTGACATGTTTATGTTTCAGACCCATGGAACCAAGTATGAGAGAAAAGGGCAGTGTGTTGGCTTGCTGCTAATTTAGAGGCTTTTCACATTTTCCATAGTGTGTGATGCAATACAGCTAAACCGATATATATAGGCACAGTTGTTTTTCCCATTGCTGTAGAGCAGAGAGTTCTGACACAGGCATCTCTGATTTTTGTGAAATGCCTACTGAATATATTGCTTCAATTCGTCTTTATCTACAAAATATAGCAAAATGTTACTTGCTGTTCTGGTTGCTTTTTGAAATGTTTTTGCAATGTATAGAGGATCTCTTGAAGCTTTTTTTTGCTCCAATAAGCAGGTTTTCAGACAGGCATGCCGTGATGCATGATGCTTAAACGAATCCCTACCTGTTACCATGACAACTGTGAAGCTAGAGTCACCCTCACTGCAACACCCCCCTGATTAAAAGCAGGATTGTGTCGATGCCCTTTGTGTTTTGGTAGAATGGAGTCAGGAGTGTACTGTGGTTCCTGGTCTCCTTTGTCCATCTGAAATCCAAATACTGGCCTCTGCTCCACCTTGGTGAGATAAACAGCTGTTGTTTCTCTGAAAGCCTTCTTACATTTTGTTATTTTCAGTGTCTGGTCGTGTTAGTATCTGGGCTGGAGGGGGTTAACCTTGTGCCAGTTACATCAGCATTCTGTAAAAAGGACTGTGGGAACTGTTGGAGTTTCTGGACCTGCAATAATTGACACAGCTGGGACAGGTAGAAGAAAGGGCAGTGAAGGCAAACCCCAATTAAACTCCAGCAAAGTGGATATCTTTGGCTCTGTGGACTCCTTATCTGCTACTGATATTTTGTGGACACTAACCTCTGACCTGAACTACCCTCCCTTGTATCAGTCTCTAATACTATTCGAACTTAACCATTTAATTATTTTCTTATGTAAGTTGGAAGTGATAAGCAGTCAGAAATAGTGTTAATAATGTCAGTTATAATTCAGAAAAAAGTTTTTTTTCTTAAACATCCATTTTTGTGGACACAGCACACGCGAACAAATAAAGCATAAGATCATAGCATAGCACAAATGTTGTTTCATTACTGTTGCAGACACACTAGTCAGGTGCAGAGTGGCACAATTTCAAAACGAAGCTGGGTCAGACTGAATACATGATCAGCAGGTGTGGTTAGGCGTGCTGCCACAGTATCCAATCAGATGAACTCTTCTCATTTCTCTGTAAAAAGTGTGAGCTGGTGACAGTGCAGGCCTAACCCTAAAGGGAATCCCCTTTAAGTTGTCAGACTACTGCTGAACAGGGATGAGACCAAATAGAGGCAAAAATCATACATTATACATTTTAAAAGTAGTTTTATACTTATTTTAAAATGTAATAATGTAATTTAATACATACTTAATGTAAAATTTAATTGGCCTGTAACTTCCATCTAACTTCTGTAACTTCCATCTAAAACCATCTGTTTGAGACATTTAAAAAACATGCAAAATCAGAGTAAAGTCTATTATTAAGTCATGAGATGATGATGATGATGATGATGATTATGTGATCCCTATCTTTTGTGTTGTCCTATGTTGGAGTAATGGAACATTAGGTTAGTCTCCTTCATGTGTTGTAAGTGATGGTGTTCCCGTTGTTATAATTCCTGGATACGTGTTGTGTAACAAGTGGCCCCTAAGGCGCACTTCCTCCCGGAGTGCCAGGAACTGACAGACAACCCTCACACCCACCCCGAGGAGCAGGACCGAATGGAACCAAGGTGGCCAGAGCAGCACCAGGGGCAACTCCACCTCATACCACCCTAAAGGTCGGTGCTGGGCTTGGCCATGCCTACGTTCCCTTCCCGGGACTGGGGGTAACAGAGATGGCACAAAAACAGGGACAGACACAGTAACATGGACAAAAACACAATGGCACAGTAACAGGAAGGGGTATAGACTCAAAATGGAGCAGGGGAGCAGACACAAAAACAGTAATGGGAATATAAACAGGCACTTTTATGGGCATGTAAATGGGGGATCCCCCCCGGCCAGATTCCTGTGCCCACGCGAGAGCTCTGGCCTGCAGGTCCCCTGATCCCTGGCCGCCCAGCTATAGGACCCCCCGGCACGGGGGCAGTCTGGACTGCTTTATCACAGTAGGCAACCTCTGGGGACACCGGGCAATGGGCATGGGCTACTGGGCAGCTTTTGCCGGCATAATAGCATCTTGCCCCTTGCCGTTTCCAGGAGCCTGCCTCAACCCTGCAGTGGCGCGTGATTGGGGTGAAACATTAACGGAAACTTCTCTTCACTGCCTGAATCCGAGGTGCCCCGTGACTCCGGCATCTCAGATTCCTGATGCCAGGTATTGGCTCTTTGGTGATATATGGGGCTCTCCTTCTCTGTCTCCGGAGGGTGCTCACCCACAGAATAAGCTCTTGTCCATATTCCGGGATTGCGCCCTCCCTGTTAGGTGAGAAGGCAGAGGTGGCACACAGGAAGTGGAGCTTGATGGAGTATGGATGAGATGCCTCACCTCATGGGTGTATTTCACCAAGACATCCTCAGAGATTGACTCCCTCTCTTCATATTCCTCCACTAGGCAGGTGCAGAAAACCCCCCAGGCTGCAGCCCAGGCAGGATGATGGGCCCAGCAGAGGGGCTGCCCCACTGGTCCATTCCTCTTTTTTTTCCTTCTTGGGCATACTGGGTCAGTTTTTCTGTAACGAGCATCTTGGGCTGGGCACAAAAAGTAAGGCAGGATATCGAGTGTCATGGAAAACAGAAAGACGTTCACTTTTTATTGTACCACGCGAAGCAACAAACAAGTCGACAAACACCGACAAACAAAATCGCTTGAATACACGTCAGACTAACAAGAAGCAGATGAAACAAATTATAATCAAACATGAAACAAGACAACATGCACGTAGACGATAACACGCACACATGACAAGGGGAGGAGTCAAGGGTGGCCACTGTGAGATGTTGATTTAATGTTATTGGAATGATTATCTCTGATTGAAAATATTGGTGTTATCTGACACACCCTTAGAGCGAATACTAATGCTTACATTTGCCTACATGCATCTTTTAGCTTCTGTGAGGGAGCGGAAGGTGAGGCTGCTTTATTGGCTGCAGGTGAGCAGTGACTCGTAGAGCAAGGCAAAGAAAAGCATAAAGCAGTGTGTGGCTGTGTACAGGGCTACTAGAGATCAGTGAACAAAGTAAAGTTTGTGAAGGCTGGCAGCAGCAGGTCAGTCCGTCGAGGGCGAGCTAATGTGCAGCAAATGATGAACTTCACTTAATATCTAATAATCAGTGTTGCAAATAACATCGTTAAAAATAACGGCGTTAGGTAACGACGTCATTTTGTCAGTAACAGGATAAAATAATTACTTTTCCTGTCGTTACAACGCCGTTGACGTTACTGGTCATTAAAAGCGGTGCATTACTATACCATGGCTCTGGCCCTAACCTTAACCAGTTGATAGAAGAAGTCACAGATCTCGATAGGTCACAGTTCTCGGTGTAA
>JAOYMR010000003.1:7352851-7366598 GCA_025802075.1 Tenebrosternarchus preto
CAGGTCTTTTCAGCTGTCCTGGTATGGTCACAGATCATTTTCTTGAAAAGGAACGGAGGGTAGAATTTACGTATAAATAAACCGACACATTTTATGATGCAGGCCGAAATTGAGCTTCCCCTCCTTGAAAGACCAGCATCCGCCACTGGTCCCAAGGTAGTCCCAGAAAGGTAGGCAGGAATGCAGAGCACAGAAGAAAGACGTTTATTTAGTTTGCGTTTCAACAGTGTCAAACAGCAACATAAACTGACAAACTTACACAACTGAAGCGTTGAAGCAACGACGTGGATGCTAACATACGCAGCGACAAAGACTCAGTGCCACATACACGCTTTAATACACTCAATCTGATGAGAAACATGTGAAACGTATAACGACAATGAGATCAATCACACATGCCACATCCAGTCGTACACACAGGCATACACACCACGATGACACCACAAAAGAGCACATCACCACACAGACACATGAAAGGGGAGGTGGCCAGGGTGGCCACCTTGAAGGGGCGCCACCACAAGGGGCACTTTCTCCTGTAGTGACCAGTGGCCGCGGACCGCCCCCCAGCCCCTACCACTGGCTCAGGACTGGAGGACAGGTACCACAACCACCGACACGCCCCCGCTGCAGGGCCGGTCCACAGCGTCTCACCCTTAAGCAGCTCTCCCAGGGATCAGAGACGACACTGGGGGAACAAAGACAGGCACAAACAACATTACAGGCGCACACACACAGGTACAAAAACGGCTCCCCCCAGGGGCGTCTGTCTTCACAGTCCTCTGGCTCCCAAGGGCCAGGCCCCTAGCCTGGCAGCCGGGACCATAAGCGGAGGAGTCCCTGCAGTTCCCCGGGTCTCTCTGGCTGGGGCCTGGGGTGCATTTGCTGGCGGCCTGGGCGTGCTCGCAGGTGACCTGGGTCCCTCTGGCTACCTCTGGGGCATGGGCTTAGGCAGGGTGAGGAGCCGGGCTGCTTCTTCACTGGCCCCAGATGTTTGTCCCCTTGTCCCAGGGTATCCCCCCTATGGCGGTGGGGAGTCCACTAGCTTCCGGGCCCTTCCATCCCTTGGAGTTCGCCTGCATCTGGCTTCCGCATCTGGCTCAGGGGAAGGAGGCTCCGGCCCTTCCTCCCCCTCCTTCATGTCGGACTCGACAGCTCCTGCGGGGATAGGGGTTCCTGGACTCCGTCCTCATCGTCAATGGACCATGGGATAAGCCCCCCAATCCAAGGGGTCTCACAGTCCCCAGCATGACCTGTCTAGGACCCCTGAGGGCATTGCCATGCCATGTTTCCCTGAAGAAGGAGGCCTTATCCTATTCCAGCCAGTTCCAGTACTGCTCCTTGGCATTGATGAACCCCGAGGGGGAGTCCCGCCCCCCACGAGGAAATACGCCGCCCAACCCCACCGGTGCAGCGCCAGCATCACTGACCCCTCCAGGATCCTCTCAGACCATGCTGACACCACAACTGAACACACCCCCACACAGACACGCCCACACAGACACGAGACAGGGGAGGCGGCCAGGGCGGCCACCCTGACACCAACCTAGTGGTCCTCCATTTTATCTTCATTTAACTTAAAACAGTTACAAAACGCTCAGCTACTTTACTACTACTATACTTCTAACTACTATACTATTATACTTCTGAAAAGAAATAGTTAAAAATTAAATACTTCAAAAGTTAATTGAAAAAACAAAGGAATAATATAGAGCAAAAATCCCTAGAGTACCCCTAAAGTAAATAGAAGACATCTTCTCTCCACTGGGTGCTAAAACCGTTCAGTGTTTAATAGATAAGCTGCAAACCATTTTAGAGCAGCTGCCATTTATGTCAACCTCCCCAGTTAAGGCTGTTCATCAAGATACTGCAGTTCAATCAGTACTAAACTAGGAACCTACCTAGTCAGAATGCATTTAAAATTCATTTTAAATTCTCAAAAGTCCTTTTCAAAGGTTTGTCTCCAAAACATGCAAAAGTTGGTTAGAGACTGCTGTGTCCAAATATTTTAAATAAAAAGCAATGCTGTCTCCCATTATTAATAATTTACACTTTAGTTAGGAGAAAGAATATAGCAAGATGAAATACTACCTCTAAGATCAGTAACTTTCAAAGCAAAAAATTTCCATTTAACCAAAGAGAGTTCCTGGTTAATACTTGATAGACTCCATCTGACACTGAAACTGTGCATTCAAACCAGTGACAGACCCCAATATTTAATCACACACACACACAGACAGACACACACACTTTCATCAAATCTGATTAAATGTGATGGTTTACTATCACCTAATCTTTCCTTAGGTTTAGGACTAAATAGGGCTGGAGTTAAAGCTCTGTCTGGTCCAGCCTTTCTATCACATGTCTCCCTCTGGTGTTCAGCTTTTAACCCTCTGGTGTTCAGCTTTGTAAATCAGAGTGGCACTTCAGGAGTTTTCACAATGCCACTGTAAGTCAAAGCCATCCTAAACCCCCCCTTGTAGCCTCTAGAAGAGCCACTGTTAATAGTTGCCTTTCAGGATTGGAGGAATGGGGATGATCTGCTACCTTGCAGCACAGCATCCACTGCATTATAGCCTGACATTAGGGACTTGGCCTAAGGCCTCATATGTGCACCTGCCAACAGGTTTATAGCCATGAGACCAGGTGACTAATGAAAGAGAGACAGTGTAGCATAGCTGTAGCATCTCAGTGACTCATACTGCAAAGATCTGTTCCCACATGCTATCATTAGCAAGGTCTGTATGTATGGAGTGGGAGCGTGTGATAAGTAGGGTGAGACAGTTCTGTTTTGTTGCTTTTTCTCAGGCTGGGTTTTATCCAGTGTGGCATGCTGATTTGATTGGATGTGATAACATGGACATGAATATACCCCAGGGCAGAGCTGACACGGGGAGCATGGCTCAGATTTGTAAGAGTGTATTGAGAAAATGTTGAGGGCACTATTAAATGCTTGTTTGGGTTAGATTCAATTAGTCACTCATTAAGATTGTGGTTGAGATGATTAAGTGTTAATTTAAGATGGGCTGAAAAAAGGCAAAGCATGACATTCAGGTGAGAGACAAGGAGAGAGGGGTAAAGGAAAGCTCTGTGCAGACTAGTCAATTAGATTCATACATCTTAATAAAACATGCTAAAAACATGCATTTCTGTGTGTGTGTGTGTGTGTGTGTGTGTGTTCTAGGAAGTCATATGATGCCACATTTCTACAAGGTAGCCACTAGAGGGAGCTGACAGATACATACACTCCCATACATGCCACCTATTTTCACCAGTAGTACAGTGAAATTTCCTGTTGTAAAAGGGAGTAGCCACCTGTCACACTAGGCTACATGTTTAAATTTTACATACATATACATAGCCTACATATTTAAATACACACCTCTCCTAAAAGAGTAGTCAGGTGAACACATTTATAGGGCCTGTTTTTAAGAAATCATCATCGGCAGCATCCAAATGCTACAAAAGCATAAAGAAATATAATAAAATAAGTAAAGCTAAATTGTGAAATTATAACATTTTTATTGCACTTTAACTATTAGCACTTTATCAGTTTTTATGAATATAGATTTTCTTGAGTATATCTGTAGATTTTCTTGAGTATGTCTGTATTCTGTAGACTTTCTTTTTCTCAGATATTTATACTCAATGTCTGTTTATCCAGTTCTCCACCAAAAAGCCTGGTTTGAGGCTACCTGTCACTCTCAGTAGCGTCAGGTCTGCATTTTCAATGTGTCATTCAAACCGCATGGAAACGAGCCTCAGAGATGTGAGGACAACACTGGTCTCAGGGCTCTGTATTCTGGTGTTGAATAATCCAGGACTACATTCAGCTCACTGGCTTTGAGAGAGTCTCAGGTAAGATTTCATATAAGATTTTATTGCTTGTTTTGCAGTTGTTCAGATATGAAAGTGCTTCTTCTACAGATGGTCAGTTTGAGCTGTCCCACAGACTCGTCTGCTTTCCAGAGGGCTGTAATTAGTGTGTGTGGTTTAGTGAGCATGGCGTTTTGCAGCATGGCTCCAGGCTTCAGTTTTGGCCTCAGAAGGACTGTGTGATTGCTGACTTGGTTTTGGCAGCCCTGTCGATGTCTTCATTGAGACCAAGGAGGACAGATTTCTTCAATGAGAGAACAGGATCATCCACAGGAAAGCTAATTTCACAGTAACATATTTATGGAGGAAACAAACACTTACACACACACACACACACACACACACACACACAAACAAGCGCTCTCTTTATCTGTCACAAATGTCCTTGTAGTTATAAGTGATGTATAAGTGGCATCCTCATTGTAACCAAATCTCTCTGTAATATCCTGCACAGACGCATGTGAGCAATTATTAAAAACGTTATAAATGACCATAAATGATTGTTTTTGTAATACTACATATCCTGTTGTGTGTGTAGTAGTTTTGGCTGGAGGCTCTTTCCATATGCTGTGTGTTGCAGTGGGAGGGACAGGGAGATGGAGAGTATTTGGGTGTAGATGAAGAGCTTGAAACCTATGGCTTGCAAGTCAAACATGGCTCTTTTCTGCATTTGATATGCATCTCTAAAGTTGTCTACATGCACCCTCAGAAAGAAATATGAGAATCATATAACACAACCTATCAACTTATGGATTTTTTCTGTGTGTATATTGTTTTTCTTTTTTTGTTGTTGCTCTTTTGTGTTAGTGTCAGTATGCCTTCATTCAAAATCTTGCTCCCTACCAGGAAATATGCATCAACAATATACTGGCAGTATGGACTAATAAATATACTGGACAGTATAGACTAATAAAGCCAGTGCTGGTTAGATGAGCACTCCTGGACTTTTGCCAGCACTCAGAATGAGAAGCTGTAAAAGGTGAACCTCTGCAGGTGAACCTCTGTAGGTGTGGACACCTTTAAGGATTTGTGGTTGACAAATTGTTTGACAATCTAATCAAAATGAATCTCGAAAAAGTAAAAGATTTTTTTCCCCTTCATTGTGTTTGCAACAGTACAATGTGTATAGAATTTTTACTGAACTCAGACAGGTTCTGCATGTTTTGTGCTCTCTCTGTCTCTCTAACACACATACACACACTGCAGGAGTACAGATAGGACTGCTCAAACTGGACCCTGACTTTTAGTAATTAGTAGCAATGTTAGCAATGAGTTAAATCACTCTTGTAAAGTACAGAGCAAATGCTGCCTAGATGTTGTTTTACTCCAAACTCTAAAAACACTGGTTGGATTTGTGGCTCACTTAAAAAAGAAAAATCTTTTTTTAAATCTGACTAATTTTTATTACTTCTCATTGCAAAATGTGAGTTATGTATAAATGGTTGCCTGTACGTTAAATATTTAAATATAGTAGATTATACCTAATTAAAATTATGTAAGGCAGAGTAATATGATCTCATTTTAATGCCTTCTTACAGAGAGAAACATATCTGATCTCCTCAGAATCAGTGGTTTACATTGAAAATATTGCATTCCTTATCAAATGCCAACAAAAGCTAAATATGAAAATGTTACCAGTTGGTTTTAAAATATTCAGAAAAAGATTAAAGATGATGAGTGTGAATGAGAAGAGTGAACTATAGAAACGTCTAGAGACATCCCAGCTACAGTACACCAACCCAACATTCTGTTTTGACTTGTGTACTTTGGCCTTTAGTTCAATATCTACTAAGCTGTTAACCTATTGCATAGTGTGTAAAACACTCATGTGAAATTCTTTTTTTTCGAACTATGTCGGTTGTTTTCTAATCCTTTCTTTTTATTCTCTGTTGCTGTTCTAAACAGGCTATAAGAGCTTAAATATACCACAGAGGAAGTGTGTGCGAGCCAGAGGGTCTGAGTGTAATGAGATGGTAGGTCAGGACATGCAGCCTGTTGCACTGCCACAAAATCACCGTAACGATCCTGAGGAGTCAGCAGTGTATACACAGGCCAGGCAGGACATCTCCGCATGGGAGCGAGTTCAGGCCTGATGCAATAGGAAATTAAAGGAGACTCTCATTCCCCTCTTGTTTTCGTAATGCCAACCTATTTATTAGTGTTTTCTGTGACACACTCTCACATCTGTTTATAGCTGTGTCTTTATAGTGTAGCACTTACTTCCTGCTATCTCACAACCTAGACAACCAAACAGCACTCCAGTATGTGGTACATGTGATCCTGGTTCTCATTGGTTGCCAGTCAGGTACTTCACCCAGAAAAACTATTTTGCCTCGACTATTTTGACTAGATTTGTTCCTTCTGCCTCTGGAGTCTGAATATATAATAGATTAACTACATTAAGATATTTTTTGTAGTGTAGTTCACATTGCCACCCAGTAATATTAAGCAGAGCTGTAACAATGACCTCCTGACAGGCTGACAGGCTGACAAGGTGACTCCTGCCAGACGCAGGAATGTCAGAGCAGGTTTCTCTAATGCATCGTCACAGAGGAGAGAGCTGCTTCATGTGTTCTCTGTTGTTGGCAATTTTTGTGGTCTGGTAAGGAAATGTCACCCATTTTGGACTGATTGGGTGGTCTGGAGCAAAAAGCACACACACAGTTCATTATTAATGGCTGTCTTCATTATTACTGTAAATAATTGACTGGGGATTTGTTCTGATGTATTATTTGCTTTACCATTTAGAAACACTAATATTTATTCACCGTCTGGCTGCCTACATTTTACATCATTTCTGAACAGGGTGACAGGCTGGTTTGGTTTTAATGCATGTTACATCTTTGCACTTTCTCTTTGGTCCTGATGGATGGTCTTGTATTTTATTATCTGTACCCCTTTTATCTACAACCAGCAATGGAAATAAGTTAATCATTTAATACTTATTAGTTAATAAAAATGTAATTCTTAGCCATTTGTTTAATAATTTTTATTAGTTAGTCATTAATAAATATTTTGGCATTAACATGTTCCATCATATGTTATGAGAATATGCTTAACTCATTTTACAAAGTTTGTTTATGCTGAAAGAGCCTTCTTAGTCAAATGCTTGTCTAGTCTAATTTTACGGTTTAACCTAATAAACATGCACAGCATATTGTATAGAGAGAGAAAGGGAGAGCAAGTGAGCGAGACAGAGAGTAAGAGAGAGGGGGAAGCATAGAGAGGAAGAGAGGGGAAGCCTAAGGGAAATATTTCTCCAAACCAAACTCCTCAGTCCAGTACCTCTGCCCTAGTTCCACTCTCAGTTCCAGTCCAACTTTCCTTCAAAAATGATCTTGAACACCAACAGGGTTTGCCAACATTGACCACAAGTAACTACATATTGATATCCCCCCACTATAGGAAAGAGCCACAGGAACACCTGGTACAGTCCTGAATAACAATAGACCATTTCTCCTGGGGTATTGCAAAAGTGACCATTTTGACGTGATTAGTCTTATCTTTGTGAGACTACAGATGTGCACAACAGTAGAGTTAGATGAGTACAAGACTTTATAGTCCTATATAAAGAGGAAACACATGTAGAAAGCTGTTTAAAACTTCAATAGCAATATGGAATATATATTCTATAAAGTGCGTTAAGATAATTTCTACTTTAGGGAAGGTGGTTGGATTTTTTCTCATCATACTCCTATGTGAGGGATAGTGAATGGAATATAACTGTAGACTTACATCTCTGCCCTAAAAGTTACCAAGGTGTTCAATTCAGTAATGGAAGCTGTACTGTCAGCCACAGTGGAGATGGAGGACCTCCTTCTTGTTTCCAGACTATGGAGATATTCCATGTTCTGAAGCTACTGCTATGTCCATAACAATTGGCTAACTCACAGCCATTGTTGCTATAAGGTTCACCAAATGTGGCTTAAGAGTTTGTGCCAGCTGTTAGTCATACCATGGTGTGAGCAGTGGGTCTCTGGGCACTGTTATCCCATCACAGCAAAGCAAAAGCATAACAACTGAGGAAAGGTGAAAGGGTTAATACAGAGGGAGAGAGCAAGGGAGGAAGTTAGAGAGACTGAGAGGAGACTGAAACAGAGGAGAAAGAAACAGATAGGAACAAAGGAGGGAAAAAGAGAGAGGATGAATGAGAGAGAGAGAGAACAATATTGTGGATGCATTGGATATATTGTGTCTAATGGATAGAGTGACACAGTGTCTGTAGCACATAGAGAGGTACGAATGTGTTCAGCCTGAAAGGCTGTAACATAGACATCAAATCAGAATTATTTTATTCAGTACAGGAATTTTAGTTTTAGTATGAAGGAAACTGCTCAACAGAGTAGAACACTGACAGGGCACAAATGCATTGACTTTACTGAAAACTCAGTATATAAACTCGGAATAAATACTCAAGGCATGAGGAAAATATGCAATGACACAATTTATGGCATGTACATGGTAGCATTTGGAATAAATGTGCAAGGTGCGGAGTTAATATGTGTAAGATTTTTGTATATAGTGAATATATAGTGAATTCAAATTTGTGGTTAAATGTTACAGTGGGACTGTGGCGTCTTCAGTGGAAGTGCATTCTGAGAGAAGCCTTTCGAGTGCCTAAAGGTTTTGGTTTTTGGTGCTTTAATGTGTGAGTAAGTGCTGTCCTGGGTGGGTTTGTACACATTCTGGTGGCCTAGTTCACCATCTGAAACTGGTGAAGCTTTAGTGGGAGAAGGAACTCGTGCAACTGTTGACTCCCAGTGACGATGATTACCAGGTCCTGAAAGTGCAGAGATGCTAGGGTTAGGGGTCTAATAGTGATAGTGTGCACCTGGAAAGCACATGGAGCTGTGTTCTCATCCATGTCAGCAACTCTGAATGAATCACCTTATGTGAATCACAGGACCTAAATGAATGAGTCACTTTAAATTAACCACAGCACTCAAATGAATGGATCACCTTATATGAATCAGAGGACCCAGATGACATGGTACTCTGCTATTTTTTTTTTTTTTTAATCTCTGTCTGCCCCAGGACGGGATTTCCTAATATCAGGATTGATTTTCATCAGGGATGAAATCAGAGTCCATCCCTTTAGGCTAAGGCTGCTTCTATGTACCAACAACCAACCCTCTTTTCTGTGTTTATCATCTACTTTTAATCTACTCTTTTTCCTCTCCTGTTTTCTCTGTCACAACTCTTTTAGATGGTGGATATCTTCATTTTGTGTTGGACCAGTAGTTCCGCATTAAGCAAGTGCATACATTAGTATTCATAGTATTCACTGCCTCCTTATCTGACAAAACAGAAAGAGTCTAAGCATCTGATACCCTTTTAGACTAAAAAATATAATAATAATAATAATCATCATCATCATCATAAACATGATCATCACAATTTATTATAGATTATAATAATATATAAAATGGTTATAGAATATATTTAGTATGTGACGGCGGCAGTGAGGGAGTGGAAGGTGAGGCTGCAGTGAACATAGTCTCTTTATTATGCTGCAGACGAGCAGCAATTCACAGAGTAGAAACAGCAATGTAAATAGCGTAAAGCAACAGCTTGCTAAGTTAGCGGTTAGCAAGCTAGCAACAAAAGGCGAAGCTAGGGTTAGGGTTAGGGTTAGGGTTAGAGGCTGGCGTGGCTTGGCTTTAGAAAGGGTATCTGGCTCAGTCCTTCTGGAGCAAGCAAATGTGCAGCAACGGTCTGGCGGAACCTGTGGGCTTTTATGCAGAGGGAAATGGTTAATGGTAACAGAGGACAGGTGCAACTGATAGACGGGTGACTGTGAACGCGGAAGTGATGACTGTGCCGTAGAAGCGCCAGGTCTGGGTGCCCGGACATGACATATTATAGATTAATATATAAAATGTTTGTATTAAGTTTACAAAATAGTTTACCAAAAAAACAGTCTCTGCTCTTCTCTGCAAAATAATAGATAAAACTAATGAGTTTACAGAATAAAAGCAATCTCAGCCTAATTATATGCAATATTAATTAATTGTGTTTTGAAATGAGAGTTTTAAAAAGTACTAAGTGCTGGGATATCTAGAAGAGTATAATTGAGATTATCGTCTAAAACAATCTCAAAAAACATATTATACAAGTCACACCCCAATCGGAACCTGGAATGAGAGATAGAGGCACATTTGTGGAGGTGTTTTATGTGTGAAACAGATAGAGGCACGTTTGTGGAGGTGTTTTATGTGTGAGACAGATAGAGGCACGTTTGTGGAGGTGTTTTATGTGTGAGACAGATAGAGGCACGTTTGTGGAGGTGTTTTATGTGTGAGACAGACAGAGACGCGTTTGTGGAGGTGTTTTATGTGTGAGACAGACAGAGGCACGTTTGTGGAGGTGTTTTATGTGTGAAACAGATAGAGGCACATTTGTGGAGGTGTTTTATGTGTTTCTGAGTCGTGACGGTTTAAGCAGGACATAAGGGAAAGAGTTCAGTGGAGTCTTTTCCACTGGTTCAGTTGCAGGCTGCTTTTAACACTGTGATGTTCTCATGAATTAGTGCAGTGTGATGAGCTAAAAGCAGGACCCTTATGTGGTCTGGGGTATATTTACTGAATACTTACTGAATGCATATAACAGCAGTGTGACAACAGTATAACAGTGTGCACACAAACACACACACATTCATACTGTGCCTAAATTGACCTTTAAAGCAGACAGTGTTGTCCACCTGCCAATCCACCTGTAACAGTGTGAGCAGAAACAGGTCTGTGTGTGGCATTGAGCTTATTGTACAGAAAGAGAAATATAAATGGGACTCTGTGATGACTGTGTGCTCAGAGCCTAGACATGAGTAAAGGGAACAAATGTGCAGAGGCCTCACAACGTCCTGTTTTCTTCTTATAGACATGGCCTCTCTCATCCAAATGTACCAGGGTAGCTAATGTGACTGAACATGGCACCTAATTATGTTCTCACTACTGGTGTATTGACTTGGTGGTGATGGGAGGGGAGATATGGTCTTTAACCCAAACTTCACATGAGACCTGAGAAGCGGGACATGCTGGGGAATGTCCAAGATGGCTGCCAGAGCCTCAGTGCTTGGGTGTGTTTTCAGAATAGCCGCGGTTTCGAGGACACTGACTTTGGGATTGTGGTGCAGTTTTGGCAATACTGTGTTTCCACGGTTTCAGTGCACAACACCTAAATTTAGCCCAGTGTTTTTGTTTGCTCATATCGCTCTCTCCTTTCGCAGCGTAACACACGCAAGCACACACACACACACATGCCAAATCATATATAACACTGTTCAACAGACATATTATGTACAACTTTACAAACAGACTTTACAATAGATCCTTCATTTAAACGGATTGCGTAAAACTGTAGGAGAAATATACTTATCTAACAGCTGAATTATTTCAAAATAACTTCACATAGACGTCTATGCCAGATTTTACATGTGCCCACCCAGAGTAGTCAAACAGTGGTCACATTAACGTGTCTACAACAGGACTTCGTAGTCGGTGTTTCGGGAGTTCGTCTGGACAAGCGAACCCGTGAAGGCGTTTCCACAAACCTTCCATCCTAAATAAACAAGCGATAAATTATTACTAGAGAAACCTCCGACATTTTAAACTGGAAAATTCTGTTTCAAACATTCAACTGACTGATGCAATCCGCATGTAGATCTGCGTAATTTAGTCATGTTTTCTTTGGAGCGGCAGGTCTACAGTGACTGTGAAGATATCGTGTTAGCCTTCTAGCCTGGGCGAGGGTGAGATGGCTGTTTGCATGTGGACAGTGGGATCTAATGCTTATTTTACACCACATGCGGTAACCGCGCCGCTTGCCGTGCTCTCACGTTCATGAAACCATTTACACAAGCCGCATACAGCACCGCAGTGGAAATGAAAAATGATGCTATGGATTTGTTTTTGCCGCTTACTGTGCGCAGAAAATATTAGTTTGTAAACAATACAGCAAAATTAAGTACTCTTCAGAACAGTTTAGGTTAAAACCACTAACCCTAGCAGCTACCGATACCGAGTTAACAGATAAGTTATTATCGTTCCTATGGGGACAGGCTACTGTGAAGCTCATCACCATTACCGTTGTCACTACGGGAATATTTTTCATCGTGACGGAGTAGCTTGACTTGTCGCGTTCGCCTTGTTACATCTTCACATGTCCGTAAACAGTGAAAGTGTATATTCGTGATGAGACGTTGGCAGGGGAAAAGAGAGCGACGTCGACGATTTCAGTTCATTTTCTCTGCAACAATAGCTTTGTAGGTAGTGACTTTGTAATGACCTTCCACGACGTATCGACATTGTGGAATTCAAAAGTGTGACTACGCAAAATCATAGAGTATACGTATATAATTTTTTGTTCATTTGCGTACAGCTATAGATCTAGTCTGAATGATGGAGTTCTGTGTTAAAGTGACGTACAGTGACTCGTGATGTGATATTTTACATATATCAGCGTAATGGTACTGTATAAGGGGTATGTAGGCTAATACCAGATGCATTACAGAGTTGTAGTTGTAACCATCATTTAAAACATTTTCTGAATAATCAGTCATTAACAATTATCACAAGTATTACAGCTTCTCCTATAAAATCTTTTTTGTTTGTGTTTGTTTACTGGCCACCTTCTGTAATGACACCCTGAATTTTTGTAAGTGTAGCAATCACAGGTGTAGTAAGTATGACTGAATAAAACTTCCAGAATGCTCTGTTGTGTCATCCTCTTTTTGAAAGCGCATAATGTTTTAGCATATTCTGTGCCCTGCATTTATGTCCTGCATTTGTGAGCAGTAGCTTGTTTTCACAGAAACATGAAAAATGTGAAAGATCCTTTTCCTGCTCTGCCATCCATCTCTGCTTGCATGTGCGTGGCTGTCTCTGTGCTAATTTCTTTCTTATGGCCTGAACACTTTAGACACTTGATTTTTCTCCTTGGCTGCCTGGCAGCAGATGAAAGCAGGCGTCCCCAGCTGGCGCTCTGCTCCCAAAGCGTGCTGAAAGCTTGTGAAAGGGAGGGAGGGGAGGGGCCAAAGCCATGACCCCAGTGCCAGAACTCTTGCCATAGGGAAAGCTTCCGCTGATGGAGAACTAGCTGGCAGCTCTGCTGCGGCAGAGCAGCAGAGTGCTGAGCCGGAGCTGTGAGCTAGCTGCTGTTTGCTGTTCTTGGAGCGAGCAACTACTCCTGGAGGGTGAGCTTGAGCTGGAGTTTATTTGTCCATGAAAGACAGCACTACTGACGTCCTCTCTGTCCCTGCCTGTCAGTGAAAACATTCACATACAAATATGCAATTCTCAGTCAGTCTTGATGAATCAGTTTTAATATTTCATCATCTTTCTTTCACAGATATATCAAGTGACATTGGCATTGTTAGGAAAACAGCATATTAAAATCAGGATTTTCATGTCCCAAATATTGGTTTTGCAGATCTTAAAGCTACTGTAATAATTTTATAGTTATTGTTCACATTCAGCTCATCTACAGCCTGTGCTCAGTTCAACAACACTGTATCTGTGCACCAACATTGATCGCAAAGTCATCTGAGTTCAGTTGCATTTAATCACATTAAACTTTGCAGGATCCGAATATGTAGAATATTTAGGTTATTTAAGCTAGATACATGCCTTTGTTGTTTATTTAGTGGCATGCTAGCTGGATCTAATTTACTATGGACACGAAAAAAGCTCTTAATAGTTCATAAGACATGACGATTCTTCACTGGAACTTGTTCAGAATGACCCAATGTATTTAAGGGATGAAGGTGATTTACCCACTTTTGATGTCAGTCCCTGCGATACCCCGGCCGGCCTGCAGAGGTCTCACTCCCCGGAATTCTGAGATCCATGTTCACGGAAATTTCCACATTCACCTGTTC
>JAOYMR010000003.1:7370265-7391950 GCA_025802075.1 Tenebrosternarchus preto
CACTATTAAATATATACTCATCAGACACTTATCCTGCGTATGGATCCCTCTCTGCCTCCCACCCCGGGAACGTCACATCTGCACTGGTTTCTTCCTTTGTATTGTCACTGAGAAGGCCATTAACATCCCTAAATTTTCAGCATCTTTCCTGCATAAATGTTGTGGTTCCTCAGATTATCCTATAAGCAAAACAACACTACTACTGTAATAGTAATACTACTATGCTGTAAAGAGTAGTGTTACAATGTTTCGGTGTTAAAATATTAGAAGTTTTGAAATGTTCCAGTGTGACACTGCAGTTTTGCTGTGTGGTAGTGTTTGTCAGTGTTGTGGTAGTGTTAGAGTTTGTCTGTGTTGTGGTAGTGTTATGGATTGTCAGTTTTGCAGTAACAGAGTTTGTCAGTGTTGTAGTAATGTTAGTTTGTTAGTGTTGCGGTAGTGTTAGAGTTTGTCAGTGTTGCGGTAGTGTTAGAGTGTTAGAGGAGAGAAGGTGTCAGCCAAACAGGCGCCTGACCATGATGTTGGGGACCTCAGAAGAGTCAGAAGACTGAGTGTAAGGAGACAGAGCATGATGGGTCAGAGGGTGAGAGGACAGAGCATGAGAGGACTGAGTATGAGGATACAGAGCGTAATGAGTCGAAGCGTGAGAGAACAGAGCATCAGGGGACAGTGTGAGAGGACAGAGTTTAAGAGTATTTAAGTGTAATTGGTATTCCCATGTTCAGTAGGAGCTAGTCAGGTGTTTGCTTGGTATTGTGAATTGTATCTTGGTATTCTGAGTTATATCATGTTGATGTGGTTGTTATCAGCAGATTCTGGCTGTTTCTGCTGTCCAGGATATATGCGCAATCTGTCATGTCATATTCATAACATCTATTCTGACACCACTTCATGTTTGTCCTGCATACAGATATGCAGAGTGTATAAGAGTTGGCAGCAGTATTAGGAGTTTATTATATGCAATATATGAATCTGGGTTCAGTGTAATTAGTAAAATGGTTTTGGTGTGGTTATAATATTGCATTCTGCTGTTAATATGGACCAGCTGCAAAGCAACCTGAGCAAAAATAAAAAGATTGATGCTTCTGAAGGGCATAGTTAATGCATGTGATCTCACGGATATTGTTTGGGTGAGTGCATGTGTGTGTATGTGTGAGTATAGGAAGGTATGTGGATTTTGATGATTTTGATGTCTGTGTTTGTGTTTGGCTAATCTCATGGCTAATGAAGGTCAGCCTGTGCATGTTAAATGATTGCTTTCTTGCACGGATGACAGAGGTTTGGTGAGTCAAACTTTACGCACACACACATGCACACAGGGGAACTGAGTCAGGTATAAGTGGGCCTTGGAGTATTCATCAGTGTAATGACTGATAATGACACCACAAATATCCCATCAGTCCTTGCGTCAGCACACAGGACGAACACACTCCTGATCTGTGATTTATGAGCTCTTGCTGCCCGTGATAGCCTAGTCCTGCCTCCTCTTTCCATACCACACACACTTTTCCCTCACCGTTAGCCACAACACTGGATTCAATTTAACCGCGGACGGAAAACGCACTTCTCCGTTTATTTATTCGTGGCCAAAAGTGCTGAGTCTCCGCTGTTGGAGAGTCTCTCATTATGGACCCATGCCTGAGTGCTTAGAGGACGCTCTTTCTACTTGTGTGTGTGTGTCTGTATGTGTCTGTGTGCTGGATCAGAGGAATGGCCTGCAGGGACAGGCTGTGCTGTCTCTGATGTTTTACAGTGTCTCAGTGGTCTGCAACACTCGCTGTGGTAGGCTAGTGGGCTGGCGCACGAACAGAGCATGTTACACTCACTCAGTGGCTTTGAGGTGGGAGGCGGAGGCTTTGGGCTGTGGAGGGTTTGGGGGAGGAGACGGACCCCTTGGGGGGTGCTGCTGCTCCTTCAGTGGAGAAGCACGTCCACCAGTTCTTGAAGTAATTACCCAAATCACCCAGAACTAATGTTAGCATGCCTCTCTTAGACCCCGGCAAAGAAAGCAAACTACCTTCTCTGGTTTTCTCTCCTTCTTTTTTTCTCTGTTTTTCCTGTCCTGCATAGATGTGCACATGTTCTCTCTGTCTGTCTCTGTATTCGCTTTCACTCTCTCTCCACAATTACAGTTCTGTCTCTATCATATGACATTAACAAACATGACAGTTTTCTCCTCATGCTGGAAGTTGTTAATATGTTGTAGTGCCTTTGACCCATATGACTTTAACTGAATAAACATCATGCTGTTAGTGCCTTTGATAGGTTATTTCTCCCTAAATGTTAGAAGCAGTTACACAGAAAGCAGATGGCTGCACTCCAGCTAGCTTTTATGTAAGCTTTTTTTTCTATTCCTGTTAGGTGTCTCTGGTAGGCCACTGTGGTAATTTTGCTTTTTTTTAATTAATATACCTTTGTGAGTATGTTGTGTGTGTGTCTGTGTATGTGCATGTGGTGTTTGGGTGTGGATGTGTATGCGATGGGAGGGTGTATGTGATGTGTTTGTGGATGTGGGTGTGTATGTGATGTGTTCGTGTGGATGTGGATGTGGGTTGTGTATGTGATGTGTTTGTGGATCTGGATGTGATGTATTTGTGTGGATGTGGGTGTGTATGTGATGTTTGTGTGTGAGTGTGTATGTGATGTGTTTGTGTGGATGTGGGTGTATGTGTTGTGTTTGTGTGGATGTGGGTGTATGTGTTGTGTTTGTGTGGATGTGGGTGTGTGTGTTGTGTTTGTGTGGATGTGGGTGTGTGTGTTGTGTTTGTGTGGATATGGGTGTGTATGTTTTAGTTTCATTTTATCTTGCAGTCTTTCACTTTCTGTTTTGGTCTCTGTGTGTGCATCTGTGTTCCAGTCATTCTGTGCTTTGGTCTTTTTCTACACGTCACCCCACAGCCTCCGTGTTGGTCTTATTTTAGTATTGTCATAGTCTCACATGCTACTTTACTCCAGTGTTCTGATTTCTATGCCTCCTCTGGCCGCTCAGGACTCACTTCTACTCTCTTTTTAATCCACAAACTACTCCACACAACATAACCCAGATAAGCCTTCCCACAATGCCTGGCTACAAGTTCTCTGAAACCCCCAGCTTCCTTCCAGGCTGGGAAACAATTTATATCCCACCACAAAGAGAGAGAGAAAAAGAGCGGCAGAGAGAATAAGAGTTGCTCAATATTTTAGTCTTGGGAAAGTTTCTTCATACAATCACTTGAGTCTGCTGTTCATTTCACTTCTGGGCATGAGGAGTTATAATTTCCCACTATAGCTGCTTTAGTTGAGCTCTTCTCTATCTGTTTGTTTGTTGCAACCAAAGAAAGAGACTGCATTGGACTTGTAAATAGACTCTCAGCTCAGACTCTCACCAATGCGGAGTCATACCATTGCATACTCTCACCAATGCAGACTCTCACTAGTTCAATGCAAACTCTCACCAGTGCAGACTCTCACCAGTGCAGACTCTCACCAGTGCAGACTCTCACCAGTGTAGACTCTCTCCAGTGCAGACTCTCACCAGTGCAGATTCTCTTCAGCGCAGACATTCATCAACAAAACAAAGGTGAAAGGATCCTACTGCCTGAGCACAACATATGACGATACCATAATCAGTGAAATCCACTTTCACAAAAAGTTTGCAAAGCTACTTTATGAATGAATATGTGCCACTTGGTGATTGAAATGAATCTGACTCACACATGTGCACTCACAAACACACACACTCACTGTCTCACACTGACTCTCTTTCACATACATGAGCACACACACACATGAACAAATAGTATGCATGCTTGAGAGAAAACTGCTTCATGTCATGTGTTCTTCTTTTAACAAACTGAAATACCCATCATCTCATTCATATTATCACATTAGCCAGTTCCTGCTCTTTGATGACACAGTGTGTTACATCTTCAGGAACAGGGTTAGTTCTCAAATTTCTAGGGAAATAGACCTCCCGGAGGGGAGTTCAAACAAGCTCTGCAGTGTGGTAGGGGAGTTCAAACCAAATGCTGCAAGGCCTTCAGGAACAGAGTTGGAGTTAGGTTTAGGGTTAGAGCTACTGTTAATAAGTTCTGTGTCAAAGACGAGAAGCCAGTGCAAATATTGCTAATCTATTAGCTAGCATACTAAATACTGATTCTTCTGGCTGCATTAGTCTAAATTAAGCAAATGGTATATTTTCTCCCCTTCCAGTGACTGTACAGAAAAAAGAAGGAGAGAGAGAGTAGAATTTCTTTGGTGTCGTGGGACTTGATGTAGCAGCTTAACAGGTCCGTTTGCCACAGTTCTCTAGACACTGAACTGAGCGTGTCTGAGAAACAGGACAAGCTTTGTTTGATTTCTTTTTCTGTAATTTATGAACCCAAAACTGTACATCATGCTTTAACTTGGTGTTATGATGTTAGTGAATGTTAGTGTGTGTGCATTTGTCAGTGTGTGTACATTTTCGAATACATCTTTTCTCATTGTCCTTCAACTGGAATTACACAGTATAAACTATGGGGATTGATTACACAGCATAACTCTGGGGTCTGATTACACAGCATAACTCTGGGGTCTGATTCCTGTAAAAGTACTACGAGCTGGGAGGGAGTTGCGATCTATACAGCAACATTTTTCTTCTTCCATCTCAGAGTAGATGACACAGCAAAAGGCTGGAAAGCTTACTGAAGGATGCACTCTAATATACTCTCTGTTTCCTGCCTGCATGGTGCTTTGTGTGTGTGTGTGTGTGTGTGTGTGTGTGTGTGTGGACATTTATCTGCAGGATGAGGCATCATGTCGGGCTAAAATGAACTAAACTCTCTGGTTAAACTCTCCTGAAGTGAGGTGTGTTCAGAGTTAACATGTTCCAACATCCCATGCTGGATTAACACAAGGGTCCTCAAGGTTTTAAAGACTTAAATAAGCAGCACCTTGCAGGTCTCCTGCAGTTTACAGTCTTCACACAGGGCTGTGAGGTCAGCAATTGCGGCCATCACAGGTGCTGTTGCCCTTAGTGAGGGCCTTCTGCTGCTTCAGGAGAGGAACAGCTGTGTGCAGAACCACGTCACCATTATGTGCCACAATTGTTCAGTCTGATACAGCTCTTGACTGGGATTAAAATATTATCCAGGCAAGTTCACATGGCAGCTTCACAAGAGGAGGGATACATCTGAGGAGATTAAATCCTCCTCAGCTGTTTCTCTCCTGACAGTTGTCATTCTGTGATTGTTTTTGACATTTTTTTAAGAAAAAAAGAAATTATTCCTACTGATCTGTGGGACTGTCAGCACAACACAACTCTAAGAGAAGATATAATGTCTTCCATATGTTCCACAAGGTCGGATGGGGACAGGGGAGTTTTGGCTCAGTGCTGGAGTGTCACATGACCTCCCATCAAGATCAGGGCAGTTTTGGCTCAGTGCTGGAGTGTCACATGACCTCCGTCAAGTTCCCCTTCCATCTCACTGCAGTGGTTTGTCTTTACATCAGCCTTCCATTGCCATAATTAGTAGGTGTAATCCCAGCCTGAGCACATGCAGTGGAGCATGGTGCCAGACCTAATCCCCACACTATTAGGTGTTATGTGCATGTACTTCTCTGGCTTACTTGGTGTCTGGTGTAGTGCTGAGCTGAGATGTGTCTCACTCACCCGTCTCTTCTTGTGTTCAGAGCCGCCAGCCCTGCTCAGCACAAACTTGAGAGGTTCTGCCAGACAGAAAAGGTTGAGGGGGTGTAAGTTAAATGTGATTCATTGCATGGAGATGCCCCACCCTATTTTCTATAGCTTTCTACAGCGTACTGAGCAACATTTGTTGTTTCCTTGCAGTGGTTTCTTGAACATTCCTTCTTTATATTCACACTGAAGAGCCCAGAAACTGCTCTTAACTTACACTGAAAGATTTAGAAGGATAATACCTTTATAGTCTAGTGATCAGAGAATCTTACAAAGAGGCCTCATTCATGCTGAGGTGCTGTTTTTCCACCTCAGTGAGATTAGATAGGCCTTCCTCCTCTGCTGAATACTGACATGCTGCAACCAGTTAAATGCCACTTTATAGATAGATAGATAGATACATACATACATACATACATACATACATACATACATACATACATACATATGCTGTGGTTAACTCTGCTCCCATTAAATCTTTATAATAATCGTTACCAATGTGTGTTACATTAATAAAATAGCTTGTAGATACAGTGGAGAGTCAGGGCTTGGTTTTAATATTAATGAATCAAAGTACTTTTTAATCAATTACATCCCTGTTTTGATAGGGTTAGACTGTTCTGTTCTGGGATTAAATTCTGTGTTCCTGATATAAACCATTAAGAATCTCATAATCAAATCATTTTTCGTGCTCATATCTGTGTAGAGCTGCTCTGTGGCCAGTCTTGCTTTCTTTTCATCTTAACACTTTCTATCATTCTCTCCCACTCTCTCTCCATGTACATTTGTACATTTTTGGCTCTTTTTTTGTTTTCTTTGACAGGTGCCATCATGTGTAGCTTTGTGGGCGGGGCTGGAGTCTGACTGGTAGTAGGAGTGAAGTGGAGGGGTTTGTTGGGATTTTGTCAAAGAATGGAATTAAACCCCCAAATAACTGATATTACAGGCATATTTTTATAATTAGCTAGATATATACATACATCATACATACATACATACAGACATACATACATACATACATACAGACATACATACATACATACATAAATCATACACACATACATACATACATACAGACATACATACATACATACATACATACATACAGACATACATACAGACATACATACATACATTATTGATCCCAGAGGGAAATTCAAGAAACTCAATTATTTTTAAATAATAAAGAAAAGCAGTGCTTCATGTTAGCTATTTTTGTTTACTTGTTTGCAGAATAAAAAGTGCATTTGATTATGATTTTGATATTTGTTTGATTCTGCATCTGCCTACATGTTGTGTTCTTATAGTGGTGTTTAATTCTTAATTATAAAGGTAACACTCACCACTGGAATATTCATTAAAACACTAAAAACCTGAACACTCACCACTGGAATATTCATTAAAAATCTTACAGTCACCACTGGAATATTTATTAAAACACTAAAAACCACTGGAATATTCATTAAAACACTAAAAACCTTACAGTCACCACTGGAATATATCCATTAAAACACTAAAAACCATAACAGTCACCATTGGAAAATTCATTAAAACACTAAAAACCTTACAGTCACTACTGGGATATATCCATTAAAACACTAAAAACCTTACAGTCACCACTGGAATATTCATTAAAACACAAAAAACCCTTATGACACTGCTGCTAAAGAAAACAATGTTTATTTTTTAGTAGGTGTATATAGAAATGTAGCATGTAAAGGTTTGGAGAATGTGTTCATGTCATGGGTTTCAGTGGAACACTCCTCACACACAGAAGCAAGCTGCCATCTGCTAGCACTCTCACTCTAGGATTTGCTCCTGTCTGACTGAGACTGCTGTATCCTCTGCCAATGGCTGTGTAGCCTCGCAATGCTTAATTAACATCCTTATCAAGAGAATAGTCTAATATCTCTGTCTTTGAAGAACAGCCATGGAAAGTTTCCATTGCATTTAATTTACTTAAAAGGTTTTTTAAGCTGAAGAAGAGGATGGGACTCTGATCTATGGGTGCAGTTGCACTATTTTGTCTAAACTCACTGAATCAGTTTGGACCTGCCGACAGCCTGACTCTCCTCACCAAAGCACTTTGCAAATTGCAAACCAGGCCTGACAAGGCCCAGAAAAATACATGCATCAACCCTTTTGAAGGCTCATGGAGAACAGACTGCATGATTTCATTATTTAGCATTTGTATAGTGTTTTTCTCAAAAAATTCACAGTTTCAACTTTATGGTGTCATTTCTGCTCAATTACACAAAAGTTTTCAATTAATCAGCAAATGTCTGTCCCACTATTATCACTATTATTGGTTCAGTACTGCTGACCCTGATGAGATGAATGAAGTGTGGTAGAGTTGGGGAAACTCTAACATCTCTACGTCTGCAGTTTTTCAGAGCTGAGCCCACTTCTGCAGCCACTAAGCACATCTGGCATGACCAGGGTTCTCCACCAGCCTGCCTCTCAGAGCATGAATTAATGAGCCCTGGGGCTCCACCAAGCCTTTTATAGGCCTGTGCCCACGTACCAGCGGCCAGGCAGTTGCCATCCTCGCACCAGATCCCGGCTCATTGCTCACACCCTTATTTGGCCACTGCCTGCTCGGGAGGTGCCAGGCTCCCGATAACCTTGTTTTAGCTGGCTGAGATGACAAGGGAAGGAGTGTGTGTGTTCACCTCCAGCAGCATGTGTGGACCCATGGACAGATTTCTGGAGCCTTCCCAGGCCTCAGCATGCCCACTGGCTTCCTCTCTGTAAAAGGGGCAGCAGGGTTAGTGGGGCAGTAGGGCATATGTGGGGTCAGTAGGGCATGTGTGGGGGCACTGGGGCGGTGGGTTAGTGGAGCAACAGGAGAAAGGGGCAGCGGGGGCAGTGAGTTGGGGGTGGGGGGGTTGTAGCGGGCCAGTGGGGCAAGGCATCAGAGCACTGCAGGCTAGGTGACGTTTCAAAAGTTCTGTTTGACAGTGCATGGTAACTAGGGATTGCATAATATGGAGGAGTATCGTATCTAAGAGGTAAGAGCCACATGAGTCTTTGGGGATTGAGGGGAAGGATACTATGGTCATGTAAGCCTCTTTTTGTTTGTGTATGTGCAAATGTTTGAGGGAGAAGAAGGGAGTGGAAATTCAAGACAATTTTGATTTTGTTGAATGAAGTGAGATGCACAGGAGTGAAAAATGAAACAAAAATACACATACTAACACACACTTCCTGTGTGTGAAAGCATAGAGTAAAAGCAAATGAACATCTAAGACAATCTCTTGTTCTGTCAGCTGAGGAGAGATGTAGGGATCATTCCAACTGTAACAAAGCTTTGGACCTTGTTATAGAGGCTGGACTTGCTGCCTGGCCAAACACAACATATTCGGCGTTAGGAAACACAGTAGATCATGTAATGTTTGCATTGTGGCCATGTGGCTAGAGAAGTTACACTAACACACTTAGACACACACACACACACACACACACAAGCATACACACCTCTGCTGGAACTGGTGGATTTATGCCAACCGTGCAGGAAATAGATATTATTGGCTGATAGGTTCACTAGGCCTCAGGCCTGATTATTTATTAGATTTAAACCTTTGCGATGAGAAAAAAAATGGACAGATTTGTTTTTCTCCCAGTGTCTCCACAGTGTTTCATGTTTGCTGTCTTCATCAGGGATGGGAGATGGCTTTGGCATCTTCGTGGCATTGAGGCCTGCTTGCATCTAAGTATGTTGGCATCAGTCTGTGAGAGTAGCATGTTTAGCCAAGGCCTGATCTCTTCCAGAATACAAGTACTGTAAATCTTCAGCATCACTTCAGGCAATTGGTAAGCTTTTTTTATGGACTGTAGTGAACACAGAGACACGCATAGTGATGAATAGTTCTGTGAACGTTTATCTGACAGTTGCATTTATTTATTTATTTATTTTTGAGCGGGGGCATTTACCCTGAACTGAGAGAGGGACAAAGAAGGAGAGAAAGGAAGACAGAAATAAAGACAAAGGTAGGAACAACAAAGAAATGGAGTATCAGGAGAGAGTGTGAGTGTTAGACGGATCAAGAGAGAGGCAAGCAGAGAAAGGAGCAAAGCTAGAAAAGTGAGATACAAGAGTGAGGTAGAAAAGTGAGATAGAAAAGTGAGATAGATGAGATGTTAAGTTCTGTTAAACTCTGAACGCAATTCAGCCTCTTGCAGCAGTAGTCTGCCCTGTTTTGTGCTCCACATGGCTAATCTCTCTGGTGATGGCCATAATCACCCTCCTGTATCTGGAACCTGTTGGTTAGCAATCTCCATCCAGGATTGGCTGTCGGGACTGACCTTCCAGGTCCAGCTGCCTGGACTCCTTCCTGATAAACAGGAAGCTGATATGACATTTGCGTGTCACACAAGATAAGTTATGTACAGTCCTCTTTCCTCTCTCAGTCTTCATCAGTTTCTCTCTCCCTATCCTTTTTCCTTCACTGAGATCAGTGTTAACCAGTCCTGTCATTAACCCAACAGTAAGTTGGTCAGTTTTATTTACTCCAGCATATTTCTGCCCACTGTGGTTGACAGTGGCCAGAGCTGGAGCAGCACCCCCTGCTGGCCCAACCTGGAGCCAGTCCTCCACAGCATGGAGCGCCACCCACGGGTGCCCAGGGCCATAAACCCAGTAATGAGGCCAGGCAATGGCGTCCGCTGCAGAGGTGTTCGGCTCTAATGAGCTCCTGAACATCTGGAACTGCTGAGACGTGGCCTGCAGGCAGAGACATGGAGACATAGAGAGCTCAGGCCCACTCCAAGGCCCAGTCTCTCTTTCTGTGAAGCATGTCTCTCTCTTTCTGTCTCTGTGAAGCACTCTCTGTCTCTTTTTCTGTCTGTCTCTCTGAAGCTCGTATCTCTCTTTCTTTCTCTCCCTCAGTTGTTATATGAGATCAAATATTGTGCCCTCTTTCATGCAATATTGTATCTCTGACACCAGCTGTTGGTGGCAGGTATGTATGAATATCTGTCATGGAAAAGTAGGGTAAAGTAGGGTAATGAACTCTTGTACCAAGGGATCATGTGTTCACTATTATAATGAGTCAGAGGTGGTTGAGGATGGTTCACAAATAAAACTATCTTGAAAGAGTAGCAGCTACACTGCTTTTAACATGTAACCCTGTGACAGAACACATATGATTACAATATGGGGCCAGGAACATACCACTGGGTCACGCTTCAAACAGCGCCTCTGAGTATTCTTAAATGGACATTCATTGCATATTCACCAAATGTTTTCAAGTTAAATAGATTAATATAATTTTAAACAATAATTATGTATTACTCTGCTGCTGTTTTCAAACTTATTTTATTCCAGACCAGTGACACTATGTTTTACTAAAAATTAAAAGTTTTCTTACATTATAAGATGTTGATTCCAAATAAATGTATTACAGTTTCCACTTTGTTGATTCCAAATAAATGTATTAGAGTTACATTATGGTATGGTTTATTTATGTTTGAGAAAATGTTATATTGATTATTATTATATATTATATATTAGGTTCTTTCAAATAGCTATATAATGTTATATGTGAATACATCTAACAAGTATATTTTAACAAAGTATTACTATGTGAATAGTTTTATGTTATGAATATATCAACAGTAATGTTATAGATATATTTACTATAGTATGATGTTACTAAACAGAAATGGTTATCTTATACACTTCATTACACTTTAATATTACATTCCAGTGAAGTGTATAACTGTATGAACTCCTGATGGTTTATTCTCATCTAGGTGTATTACTAAATGAGGCTAACCTGCATCAGGCTCAGAGGCTGGACTGGAGAGGATGTTTTTACCCTGTAAGGCATGGGGTACTTCTGTTTGTTACAGACAACTCATGCCAGGGTAAACCACCTTGGAATGCATTCTGAAGGAGTGGTGGTGGTGACAGCTGCTCTTGCAATTACAACCAATTGTATGTATGTGGATGTGTGTGTGTGTGTGTGTGTGTGTGTGTGTGTGTGTGTGTGTGTGTGTGTTTGTGTGCGTGTGTGTATGAGTGTGTTTGAGTGTGTGAGTGTTTGTGGGCATGTGTGTATGAGTGTGTTTGTGGGCATAGACATAGACTTGACATAGAATATTTCCTTCAGTTTTTAGCTACTGTTTTGTTGTCTTCTTTCCTCAGTTATGTAACTTAGTTGTAAATTCAGGCTACTGGAGTTAGCTGCATGTTAGCTGTATATTATGGTTATAGGAAAGGCTTGTGTACCATAAGACTTCTGGTAGTATTCCAGCTTAGAGTACATGAATTCGGGTCTATCTGAGCTACCCTAGATATTCCAAGTATTCCTCAGCACTTTTGTGAGTCGCTCTGGATAAGAGCATCTGCCAAATGCCATAAATGTAAATGTAAATGTAAATATGTTTGATCATTAAGTCACATCCTATCACCAGCTGATGTAGGATGTCTTCAGTCTGGCCATGGATTGCAAACAGAAGTTCATCTGGTTTGGATATTGAGCTTGAAACCAATGCAGCCGTGCAGCAGTTATCACCCACTTAGTGACATACATCAGTGACCTCAAGAGGACCAATCAGAAGTAGGCCCAGAGCCTACTACATGGCCAGCTGTGACCTCACCAAGAGAATGAAGTGCATGCACAGCATGGATTAGAATGTGCCGGAATTCAGAGGCTTCAGAAAAAAAAAAAAAAAAAACTGGCTTGAAAGTTGCAGAGATTCACAACTAAACCTTTTAAAATCTACTGAGTAAAAAAAGGATGAAAATGAAACCTGGCCATCCCTAAGAACAGTTCAGAGCTAAACCACAGTGTTGTCATTTATTAATCACAAGACAATCATTTATTGTTTCCAGGATGCATTAAAGTTTTGGGTAAATTAACCCTTAAATAGTGAGTATAACGTTAATTTATTATTTGAATTCTGAGTAACTTATACAGGTTTTTAAGCAAAATCAACATAAGGAAGTGTGCATGGTGTATGCAGTAGAAAAAACAAAAAACAGTGAGAAACCAAAAGAGGGAGATGGAGAGAGCAGGAGAGAGAGTGAAGGGTTAAAAGCCTGGCTCTGTGCTAGTCTTGGTAGAGCTGTGTTGAATGTGTAAGGCATGAGCAGTGCAATGCCTTTTTAGTAGAAGGAATGAGAGTTCTACCGGTCCAGTTTACCAAAGGGTTGTTGCTGAAAAGTCTCATACAGATTTTCTTTGCAACCACTTCTCCACACAGTCCAGGCTTATGCTGTGTATGGGTGTATATGCTTGTCTGGTTCTGCAGGTTACGCATGTGTATGTGTGTGCATGTGTGTGTGTACGTGTGTTGTGTTGTGTGTGTGTGTGTGTGTGTGTGTGTGTACGTGTGTGAGCATGCGCGTGTATGTGCGTACGTGTGGTGTGTGTGTATGTGTATTGTCTGTGTATGTGTGCATACGTGTGGTGTGTGTGTGTGTGTATTTGTTTTGTGTATGTGTGTACATGTGTTGTGGTGTGTGTGTGTGTGTACGTGTGTTGTGGTGTGTGTGTGTGTACGTGTGTGTGTTTGTTGTGGTCTGTGTATGTGTGTGTATACATGTGTTGTGGTGTGGGTGTGTGTGTACATGTGTTGTGGTGTGTGTGTGTATGTGTGTTGTGGTGTGTGTGTGTATGTGTGTTGTGGTGTGTGTGTGTGTGTTGTGGTGTGTGTGTGTACGTGTGTTGTGGTGTGTGTGTGTACGTGTGTTGTGGTGCATGTGTGTGTACGTGTGTTGTGGTGTGTGTGTGTGTGTTGTGGTGTGTGTGTGTGTACGTGTGTTGTGGTGTGTGTGTGTGTGTGTGTGGACGTGTGTTGCGGTGTGTGTGTGTGTGGACGTGTGTTGTGGTGTGGAAAGTTCCTTTCAGCTGTTGAGGAGGGAGTTTGTTGGTGAGTGATTTTGAAGCAGTGGAACAGTGACAGTGTGGCTGCATGTTAAAGGATTTCCTGTGGGGAAGTTGAGCTGTTCTTTGATTCATTGTAGGACTCGCCTGTTTACTCACACATGTCCGCTCTCACATGGCCTTGAAACCCAAGCCACACCAGGCTTAGAACGCCAGGAATCACACTTTTTTTTCTTTTTTTGCTTAAGACTTGTTTATATGGTTAGTTCCCAGTCATGTCCCTGACTAAACATAGATTTTGGATGAAATACTGCTTTGTTCTACGCAGGCTCTACCCTGCTCCTCTGTCTATTGTCTCATTAGTTTGTCATTTAACAGTGGCTGTTTTGTTAGTTAGGGGACACTTGTCTGACTTGTTTCCTGGTGCATCTGGGACCCAATCAAAAACATGTGAAATGCAAACATGACCCAGCCTGAATGTTCACTATCATGGCCCAAAGGAATCTTGGTCCAAACTCACACTTTCCCAAAGGAATTCTGGTCCAAACTCACATTTTCCCAAATGCTCCCTGGAACAAAATACAGAATATCGTAGCATGCTAGTTGCAGCTTTGTGGAACATTTTCCTGCTGAAAGGCATCATCTCACAAATCATGTCGTGAAACACAATTTTATGTAGCAGGAGAAAATGCTCCAGGGAGCTGAATTTGTGTGATCCTTCATGCTACTCATTTGTTACTCATTTCATAAGGCTTTTTACCAAGTTAAAGTTCAAAACAAAAGCAAATGTATTCATAGTGTGCAATAAGTCATGTGGTGTGTGCCAAAGGAGGGTGGGTTCCTCTTCTGCGCCTTGGTTCCTCCCAAGGCTTCTTCTTCTTGCTCTCAGTGTTTCTTTGCCAGTGTCTCATTTGAACATTGGGGACATGGAGCCAGATTTTCTGTGTATATAATTTCTGTACAGCTGCTTTATGACATGTGTTGCAAAAACTGCTGTAAAAATACGTTTGAAATTGAATTTTCCAGAATGAATACAACCATTTAATCAAATGTGAGCTCATCTGAGTTTAGCTTGGTACCAGTTCCAGAATAATATTGCATTTTATCTGCTCTAAACCCACCTAACGTTCCTGATAGGGGCTTCATGAACTTATGGTAAGTGTTTTAATTTTTAGAGTTGGCAAAACACTAAAATGTGATGTGTCTTGAATAACACTGACAAAGAGATTTTATTACAGACTACAAAAGCCTATATTTGTATAAAATGATGCCCTACACAGAAGGTTACAACCAAAGTCATGTTAAAGGTTGACTGCGGAGTTGGAATCCACAGTGTGTGTGTATGTGTGTGTCTGTGACTGTGTGTGTTTTCTTTTTCATGCCATCCTGTGTGCAGTGCACAGATAAGGTTGCGTTTGTGGTCGGGACCAGGTATATGACTATCTCTCCGGAGGTTTGTTTTGACAGGGGTAGGTCCAGAGGGGTGTGGATGGGGAACAATTATTCTCTTTGACTCTCTTTCTTTTACTGTGTGTGTATTGTATTTTTATGTTTATGTGTGTTTTTACTGCTCTGTGACGTCCTCAGTTGCCACATGGGGATATTCAAAATAACCTGGAATCTCTGTTTCTGCACGCTGGTCAGTGCAGGACCTGGGAGGGTTGTGTTTTTGATGCACCAGCCCTTTTCATCAGTTCTTCCTGATAACCACACCACATCTTCAGCGTAGGTGCAGTGAGGACGCTGATCTACCACTAGCTGTGGTCCAGTGAAGCACAGCTCTGTTTATTATTTCTGGGATGAACACGAAGGATGCAGTTGTTCTGTAGGATGTGGTGAGTTTTCTGCAGTGGTGTTTGTATGTGTGTGTGTGCGTGTGCGCGCGCGTGTGTGTGTGTGTGTGTGTGTGTGTGCGTGTGTGTGTGTGTGTGTGTGTGTGTGTGTGCAGGGTTCATCACTATACCCTTTGGATCTACCTTCTTGGGCTCTTTCTTGATACAGTGAAATGCAGGGAACACTCATGAACACAATGAATACAAAATGAACACTCAAGTCTATTTGAAATCCTTTAATTTCAGTTAATTTTATATGAATGAAATTAAATTCAGGTCAGCTTAATTACATTTTATTTGTATGGTGTTTTGTACTATAAAGTTTAGAATACACTCCTTTCTCAACCATCATTTCTTCCTGTTTTCTGGGTTTAGGGGCTTGTATCCGAGCCCCTGCTTCACTCCCTGTGCAAAAATAGCAGTCAGTTTCAGATGCAGCCTGTCAGATCCTCCCGGCACCCACATCCTGTTCTGGTTGTTGGAGGCGAAAGTTTCACTGCCTCAGAGTGGAGCTGACTTATTGCAACCATCATGCCGTCCAGAGCGAACACTGTCATTACGAACATCGTTGTCTCTGCCACGATCATCTTTATCGCTGACACATCCATCATTCCCTTTCAGCATGGTTTATAACCTAAGCCACACGCTGCGAGGCCCTCCATGGGGCAGAGCCATGCCGTTGATTTCCAGACCGGCCATGACCTCTTCTGTGGAGAGGGACAGCATCAGACACGTGTCGCCTTCACTGCTGACGTCATCTTCTTTCCCTACTTTAACTAATTCTATTGCATGAAAATAGCTTAGTGCAGTGTTTTCCAACCAAGTGTACAGGACTCACCAAATGGTCCACATTTTTGTTCTAGCCCAGCTCCCTGGATGCCTGACCCCAGTTGTTGAGAACATTGGATACCTGGTGCTGGTGGGCTGGAAACTGCAGGTTTGGCCTCATAGGCTGGGCTGAGAAACACTTTTTTAGCCCGTATGCCGATAACTTTGCCGATGTGTTTCATCAGTGTGGACTTTTTTACTTAGTTGACCAATATCTTACTAGAGGTTGAAGCCATGAGCAAACCATCCAGGGAAACCATCCAGGCAAACCATCCAGGGAAACCATCCAGGCAAACCATCCAGGCAAACCATCCAGGCAAACCATCCAGGGAAACCATCCTTGTAATGGGCTACTTGGGACAAATGAAAATTCAGATTCCATTGTGATGTGGAGGAATATAAAAGTATTGACGTGTCGGTGGTGAGGGATTTATAAATGCCTGTATAGATGCAGAATAAGACCCAGAGGCATAATGATGTAATGGGGGAAGGGGAGCATGAGAAGGCTGTTTACTGTTTGTAGTTCTAGTCCGAACACGTGTGCCATAACTCTTGGTGACAAGGAGGCTGAGTGAAACTCCTCATCCTCATCATTTCTGTGTGACTGTGTCTGGCTGTTGTCCACACCGGGTCTGGTCCAGGTTCATGTAGCAACGGCTGTTTTTAAAGACGGAGTGAGACATTGCTCTTATTTATAAACACACAGTTCTCACTTCTTGTCTAAATGTCCAGGTTTAACTGGAAGCCCTTTTATCTTGTATTCTGCTGCTGTCTATAGTGTATAATCAAGTCCCTTTTTTATCCATTTTACCATGCAAAGCAAAGCCAGCCAAAATGTCTGGTGCAGGACTGTGTTGACACCATCAGCTCTGAGGCTGTACACTACAATCAGTTTCAGGCAACGTGTGTTTGCTGTGGATTTGGGAGTTGCATGGTTTCATTGTAGTGGGAGACCCTCTGTTCCTCATCACCTTCCATCTCTTCTCTTAACTCTTATAAAAACATCTTTTCCTGGTTGAGTGCCACCATAGCCGTCATTCACCTAATTAGAACCCCTGTGCTGTGGAACTGTGCCATGGACCTTTTGGACAGTTATTTCAGTTTATTCACAGTGTCACAGGTTTTGCTATTGACCTGGATGGCCTGAGCTTGTTGCAGGCGGTGAGAATCACACTGGGGTCATTTGTTCATCCAGTCTGTTGTGCAGCCACTGTCAGCAGTGCTGTGTGGATCCTGCACGACGACACAGACTGTAACGTTCGTGTTCTGGTGTTGGTTCATTTCTGCTTCCTGTGTTTCTCTCTCTGGGCCTCTTTCTCTTTCTCTCATGACCTTTCTAACAGTTTCCATTAGAGATGATTGAATGTTATGAAGAAAGTTTTTTTTCTGGGATTGTGGAGAGTGGTGGTCCACTACCATCTGAGTGTTGATACACACCCAGTTCCTCTTCTTCCTAAATGCCCCCCGCAGTCTCCATCTTCCTTGAGTTTCTTATTTCCCTGTTTCACTCTTTCTTTCTTCACAGTATTAGGCTGTTCCAGCTGCAGTCTGTGTAGTAAAGTGTGTGTTCAGTGTGAGTTTGTGGAGAACCTGTTTTCTTTTTTTTCTCCTGTTTTGACAGTTGGAGTGTGACATGAGGCTATGGAATGTTCTTCAAGAGAGCAAGACACACACACACACACTCACACACATACACACACGCCAGGTTTGTGTAATGATAAGTTCACGCCCCCGAGAGCTGCTTGGTTCTGGTAGTCACATTGTCAAAATGAAGAAAGAGAGGGAGGAGTAAAGAGGGAAATAGAGAGAAAGAGAGAGAGAGAGAGAGAGAAAGAGAGAGAGAGAGAGAGAGAGAGAGAGGGAGGGAGAGTCAGAATGAAGGAAGGAGTAAAGAGGGAGGAGTAAAGAGAGAAAGAGAGAGGGAGGAGTAGACAAGAAAAGGAGGGGAGAGAGTGGTGGATTTCTCTTCAGTTTGTGTGAGCAGCTGAAGAATGCATGTGGCTGCTTTCTCTCAGTCTCTCTCTCTCTCCCTCTCTCACTCACTCACTCCTGCTTTCCTGTCTGACACAAACGGCTCTCCCCCACTCCTCCTCTCAGAGGCAGAACGTCAGGAACAGACACGCACACTGGACTCTTGTTCTGCTTCCCCCTTCCTCTCTCTCTCTCCCTCTCTCGTGTGGGAACGCTGTGAGAGACTTTTTCCCTCTGTCTCTCTCTCCGGCGTGGGGGCACTGAGCAACCATGCCCGTGGTGGGAGTAGCGTCTAAACTCCGGCAGCCAGGCGTGGGCTCCCGACCCGTGCACACAGCTTTGCCCATACCCATCTCGGGCCAGGCAGCTGCGGAGCAGGATGTGCCCCCGCTTACCTGCCAACTATCCCTTAAAGTTGAAGTGCAGGAGAGGAGGGCTATAGAGACGTCAACCCATAGCAGCAGCCGCGAGGCAGAGGAGAGGAAGATTTGTAAGGTCAGTCAATGTGTGTGTGTGTGTGTGCACGTGGAGCTGTTCCACTTTCTGACTGAGTAACACTTATGCTTCTTCTCACTCGATGGAGTAGATCCAGCATATGTGGGACACCTCCTGTTAAACCCAATGTGCGTCTTTCAGCTGTTAATTGCCTTTTTCAGGCTTGCTGTAATTGTGTGTTTGGCAGCTCTGTGTTTGGACATGATGTAAGATGTCTTATCAGAAATTATTTATTGGGAAAGGCACAGAGCTGGGAGTGATTGGTGCTACTGAGCAGAAGTAAGTCTTCTTTCCTGCATCTTGCTGATGTCTTCTGGGTTTTCTTTGATGCAGAAGAGGCATTTATGAGTTGAATATCACGTCATATAAGCAGCATGTAGGCTAGGATAGCCCTCGCAGGCATTCTGGGTTTTCTCCAGTGCTATTAAGAACTCTGTCTGTGAAATGAAGCATTTCAACAGGGGAGAGAGAGAGAGAGAGAATGAGAGAGAGAGGGAGAGGGAGACAGTCTCCGTAGCAGACCTGTTCTGAGCTGTCCCTCTCCTTCTCTCTGTCTCTCTCTCCCTTTCCTACTTTCCCTCTCTCTTTCTCCCTCTCTCTCTCACACATGTGCAGCTCTGTTTTAGACAGATGGGCTCTCTCTGCTCCTGTATCCTTTTCCAGCTGCACATAGATTCAAAATGCATGAAGCCAATAGGTTTCAAGCAGTATGTACCTACACTCACACATGAATACATGCAGAGTGCTTCCCCATACTTTACAAACATGCGCTGACTGTTTTTTGGAGGAATTCTTTTCTCTTTTTTTGGAACATTTGGTTACAAAAGCAGTGAGTGAATACAGGGTGGGGTGATAGCTTATGAAGGAAGTGAAAAACTTTCAGACTTTCCCGCCAAGTAATTTCATTCGAAGTTCCCTACAAGGCCAGCCTCTCAGGGCAAAAAAAAGAGAAAGAAAAAGTAAAAATTATTTTCCTGTTTGTGGAGCCCATTCCTGGCCATGAACTTCGGAGCCATTATGCTCTTAACAACCTCAGCGACCCTCTTTGCATTCACTGGCCCACCCACAGCACAGCACCGAGGAATCTGTGTAGGAAGTACATAAACTTCAAAGCAAAGATGCGTCTGAGGTCAGCTGGTGACTCAGGTTAGTGTGAGTGTGGAGGTCAGCTGGACGCTCAGGTTAGAGTGAGTGTGGAGGTCAGCTGGTCGCTCAGGTTAGCGTGAGTGTGGAGGTCAGCAGGTCGCTCAGGTTAGCGTGAGTGTGGAGGTCAGCTGGTCGCTCAGGTTAGTGTGAGTGTGGAGGTCAGCAGATCATTCAGGTTAGCGTGAGTGTGGAGGTCAGCAGGTCGATCAGGTTAGCATGAGTGTGGAGGTCAGCTGGTCGCTCAGGTTAGCGTGAGCGTGGAGGTCAGCTGGTTGCTCAGGTTAGCGTGAGCGTGGAGGTCAGCAGGTCGTTCAGGTTAGCGTGAGTGTGGAGGTCAGCAGGTCGCTCAGGTTAGCGTGAGTGTGGAGGTCAGCAGGTCGTTCAGGTTAGCGTGAGTGTGGAGGTCAGCAGGTCGTTCAGGTTAGTGTGACTGTGGAGACTGGATGCAGGTCTGAGGGACATGTGTCTTATCATTAACTTCTCACTCCGTGACCTCGTGCAGGGTTCACACGTGTCACAGTTCTTTTGTGAATTATAAAAGGTAAAGGCCCCAGGCTTTGTGTCTCAACCACAGTGCTCTGCTCATGTTCAGCTCTAGTTAATCTAGTTGGACTGAAGCTGTCAGGTTGCTTCTAGGTGAAAACTGATCAGATTTACCCTGATCCAGCAGTCTTAGTCAACATTTTAAACATTTTGGGGTTTTTGTTCAACATTTTTAATACTCTTGAATTTGAAGTTGACCTAAAATTGTTGATTTTCTGATAAAATGCAATAGCAAAATATATTTAGTTTTCAATTCATGAATGGAATAATATTTGGTTTAAATTGAACAGATAACTGATAATTTTTTGGTCAAAAAGCCAATTTCAACCAAACTTTGATATATCAAGCACATGCCAAGATAATATTTACAGTGCATATTACTGTATTTATGTATTACATTTGTCTTGTATACTGATCCATGTTGAAATTCCTGTGTTTGATGTATTTACACACCATGACACCAACAAATAAACTTGAATTCTGCAGAATACCTGCATATTGGTGTGGCAGCAATAATCTTTGACTGGTTTAAACTAGTTCTGATGGGAGTGAAAACTCCACTTGTTCTAGTGTATATTTGTGGAGGGGTGTGTGTGTGAAAGGTGTGTATGGGGAAAGGCTATGTGGAGGGGTGTGTGTGGAAGCTTATTTGTGGAATGGTGTGTGTGTGTGGAGTGCTATTTGTGGAACATTGTGTGTGTGGAAGGGTGTGTTTGGAACTGTTTGTGTGGTGGGGGGGGAGGGTATGTGTGGAATGGTGTGTGCTTCCAGCTTGACTGACAGTTAGAAGATGTGTGGTGCTAAGATGGGATGTGTGTATGTATATGTGAGGTGCTAGGGTGGAACATGTGTGTGTATATGTGTGTCTGTAAGCATGTTTGGGTGTATTTACACAGTATTTATTCACACTTGTATGGACATGTTTTGACTCATTCTCAATGAGGACAGCATGCTTACACACTGTTTAGTGTTTGAAGACACACATACTCACACACAGATACACACACATACTCACACACGTGCTCACACACGTGCTCACACACAGATACACACGCATGCTCACACACACATGCTGTTTTTTCCAGCAGTGTGTCAAGAGTTTTTTTGATAAACTATGTGTTTGTTGTAGCTATCAGTTGCCCCTGCAGCAAGCAGGGTAAAACATGACCCTCTACTGTTTAACAACCCCCAAACAAAGCCAGGGTAAAACGTGACCCTCTACTGTTGAACAACCCCCAAACAAACCCAGGGTAAAACGTGACCCTCTACTGTTTAACAACCCCCAAACAAAGCCAGGGTAAAACGTGACCCTCTACTGTTTAACAACCCCCAAACAAAGCCAGGGTAAAACGTGACCCTCTACTGTTGAACAACCCCCAAAC
>JAOYMR010000003.1:7399557-7409602 GCA_025802075.1 Tenebrosternarchus preto
TCCTGTGCAGTGTGTACCCAGTGTAGTGTATGTCCTGTGCAGTGTATACCCAGTGTAGTGTATGTCCTGTGCAGTGTATATTCTATCAGTCTCTCTCTTTCTTTCTCTATCACACACACTAGTGGGTTTTTAGGAAGGGGAGTTTAAAGCATGTGAATCTGTATAAACGAACTCTGCGTCAGTGTAAGGCCCTGGGTGAAGACATGGGTCGTATTAGTCGAGATGGAATTTGCCCCTTCAATCTTTATCATATCATAGAAACAATCACTAACAGCTTGCTTGTAGAAGTCATTGTACAGGACCTGAGTGAGAGCACACACCTTACCGTGCCCGCTTTATGACCCCTCTGAAGCAGAGCAACCCAGGAATGTGGGAATGTGGTTTCACTCTGTCAGGGTGATGGTTCATGGAACTGAAAGGTAATTATTATCCACTGGCTTGTTTATATACTAATACACATTCAGTGTATGTTTGTGTGTGTGTGTGTGTGTGTGTGTGTAAGGTCAGAGCTGTTGTCCTGCTGCAGCTTTCATTCCAAACATTCTCTTTGTCCTGAGAGGAGTGTCATGGCCACGTGCTTTATGATGATAACACTTAAACACACGCAGACACGCACGCATGCACACACACGCACGCAGACACGCACGCATGCACACACGCACGCGCACACACACACATGCACGCGCACACACACACACGCACGCGCACACACACACACACACACACACACGCACACTTATGTTCTCACATCAACACATGCTGTTCATGTTGAGTTCCCTTACACTAGGGACCATCACTCACTATAACACAAACATCCTATTTGATTTATGACATTTACTCCATTGGTAATTTCACTATGGAGTTTCATCTTAATGTTCTTTTGCACAAGCTATATAAGGTTCAATTTCTTGTTGTATTATTGTTTAATACTTTCATTCTCTGAAAACCCAAAGCAATAGCAATAAAGTGAGATGTGAAATTAAAGAGTGAAATTATAGTTAAATTGAATTGAGAGAGAGAGAGAGAGAGAGAGAGAGGGGATGTGGTGGGGTGCAGAGTTGGCACTTAGTTCCGTCCCTATACCTGGTGGACTGTCTGGACCAAAGCATTCACTTTATCTGCTTCACAGTGACTGAAGGTCGGTGATTAAGAGAAGAGGGAGAGGATATTTAGCAGGATTTGTTCTTCCTCCAAGGTGCAGCACACAGCTGGAGGATCTCTGCACCTGCATGGGGTGCAAACAGGCTCCTGGAGGAGACAGAACCACATGCAGATGCTGTTATGAAGGCTGAGGCTTTTGTGCAAAGCAGCTTTTGCTATGGTAGAGGAACAGACACTGAGAGCTGCCCGTGTCGTGTGATGTGCTTGAGGGCACATGGTGGCAGGCAGCACCTGGGATTGTATCCCCTGACCAATCACTTTTGAATAACAGCCAGTTCTCTGTCTGTGGTTGCCAAGCTACTAACATTGCAGTAGACTGGAAAAATGATAGGCACATAAAAATGAAAAGGTATCTTCACTGTAATTATTTGGAGGTTTATTACTGTAGAAAGTTTTTCTGTTTACCTTCAGTGGATAAAGGGCCCAATCATCGTTCTATGTCTTGTTTTTTTCTTCTCCTTCTTGCCTGTTTGGCTACAGTTCTCCTGTGGTAACCACTGGTAAAGATCCAGTCACATGATCATGCTGTGTCCATTCTGGAAATATTCATAAAAGGCTTAGTGATTTAAAGAATCATTTTAATATTGTAATTTGTGTATGTGTGAGTGTGTATCTAGTTCAGTTTGTGTATCTAGTTTAGCACTTTGCATGAGATAGATGGCAAAAGAGCTTTCAACACTGAAGTTTAGAGGTGTACCAGTGTGGATAGGTTTGACTGTGTGTGTGTGTGTGTGTGTGAGAGAGAGAGAGAGAGAGAGAGAGAGACTGTTGTGGGGAAGAAGAATGACGTATAGCCTCTTAGATCACTCACTTCACACTGCTGATAAGAGTGTAGGCTTTCATCTTACTGCCCAAGGAGACACACACACACACACACACACACACAAACTCCCAGCTACAGTTGAAGATATTCCCATGCTGAGCACACAAGCTTTTACACCATTATGCAACAACTACTGTGCGTTTATGTGTGTGAGTTGGGAGTTGGGGGTAAACACTTCCTCTTGCAGTTCACTTTGCTCTTCTCGTCTCTGTTCCCACAGTCCTGTTTACAGGAAATCACAAATCAGTCCAACAACGCAGAAGAAAAAGATTTAAATGTGAGAACTTCTGTCTGTCCTGTTCTATTCTTTAAATACGTCCTAGTTGTTCAAGCTGCTTACCAGTTCTCCAGGCAAGCTGCTAGTTCTGCTGTGAGCAGCCACGTGCAGCCAGGTGTGGACAAAAGCACTCCAACCTCTTTGGGTGATTTCACTTCAAAGACTCTGTTGGGCCTTTGATAAAACGCGAACTGTTTGAGCTGAAAACTTGTCAGAAGGCTGGTGGTACATGCTGGCATTTTTCCTACTCCCAGAGCTGTGTTCCCTCTCCCACTTCTGATGTGTGTGTGTGAGGGCTAAGCGTGTTCCTCTAACCTTTCCACAACAGATTAGCTGATCTTTTCCCTGTGGATTGCACAGCACATGAACCTCAGTCAGTGTCACTCACAGCAGTGTGCATGTGTGTGTGTGTGTATATGCATATATATTTCTCCCATGCTGACTGTGTTTTGCCAAGACTATGTGTTTGTTAAGATATCTTTTGGTGTGTGGGTGTGGGTGTGTGTGTGTGTGTGTGCGCTCTACCCTCATCTGTGAGTTGACATGGACCCTCTTCTACATCAGAAGTGTTCCAGGAAACTGTCATGGGAGGAGGAGTCCCAGAGAGCTGCAAAAAAACGAAACAGTACTACTGCCGAGCACAGGATAAAAAAGACAAGCACCGTACATAAACAAACCGACAGCAAAGACCCAGCACCGACAATGACTCAGTGACACATACATGCTTTAATATATTCACCTTAACGAGACACAGGTGAAACGTATAACGACAACGAGGCCAATCACACACGCCACATCCACAACACAGCCAGACGTACACACAGGTACACACACCACGCTGACTCCACAACAGAGCACACTCCTACACAGACACGCCCACACAGACACGAGAGGTGAGGCGGCCAGGGTTGCTAAATCCACCTGTTAGACCAGAATCTAAACCCCTGTTAGACCAGAATCTAAACCCCTGCTGGACCAGAATCTAAACCCTGCTAGACCAGAATCTAAACCCCTGTTAGACCAGAATCTAAACCCCTGGCCACATCTTACTTTTTTTTCTTTCTTCAAATGCAGCAATTGTTGTGCAATAATTTATTCTATTGAGTACTGAATATATAATGTATAGCATCATACTGTTTACATTGTACTATATTACTGTAAATATAGATTCTCTCTATATAGTTCATTCATAATCTCACTATGTGTAGTCTAATGTGCACTTGTCTAATATAATATTTGCACATTGGCGTCTTGAGCAACGTAATTTCATTCAGCTGTGCTCTCCTTGCTGTACAGTCTGAATGACAATAAAGTTCACTTAGACTTTTGACTTTTTGACTATTTGCATCTCTCCAGATGTGCGGCAGATAAGATAAGTCTCTCAGTCTCTCCGTGAATGACAGACTTATTTAAGCAACTTGCCTTTCATGGGTTCATCTTCTGCATGCACTGCAGGCCCTGTGCACATTCACTTTGATTGTTCGCTTGTTCAAATGAAAACAGTCCTTACAACCCTCGCCAGGGTTTAGAGAGTGGCTTCTGTCCTGCTCTGAAAGTATTTTTTGAGCTGAAGGAGTGTGGAGTGTTTGTGGAGCCCATGGAGGCCTCCTGTGAGGTGATGCTGGCTACAGATTCCCTGGAGCTCCAACCCTCTGGTTAGAGGGACTTGTATGTCTAGTCACTACTGAAGGTGGATATACGCACACTCCCCGTCTCTCTCTCTCTCTCTCTCTCTCTCTCTCTCTCTCTCTCTCTCTCTCTCCTTCACTGTTGCCCTTGTTTGCCCCCTGATTCCGGCAGACCTTTGCACCCTGTGCAGTACTGATGCTGGTTCTTTATGGTACTAGTTCTGTTTGAGTTTGGTCCTGGTTCTACATGGGTGTAGAAGTCTAATTTGCTTGTTTATGTGGAATGTGCGTGATCAATCTTGTTGCCATGGCAATTTTTCCACCTATCAAGCTCTGGTACAGTCAGACAGCCAAATCTCAGGCCCTTGAGCTAAAGATCTAGGGTTTTAGATATGTATTAAGAAAATGGACAAGAAACAAACTGTGTCTATATATGCAGAATATGTGCAGTTCAGCCCGAGCATAAAAATCATAGTCATCAGTCTTGCAAGTCACCAGACGTCCCTCCACTGTTTCTCTCATTCCTTTGGTGAAACAAAAACTCTCTCTCTCTCTCTCTCTCACTCTCTATCGATCTCCCTGTCTAGCATTCTATCTGCCATTATCTGATGATTCACAGCACCAATGCTGTCCACAAATCAGGGAGGAAGTTCAGCCTTCAGTTGCCATAGTAACCAGCAACAAGGCCCTACTAATCCAGTGACACACTGAACTGATTACATCTGCTCCTGTGAATTAAATTAGTCAAGTCTGACGCATGAAGATAAGAAAGCCTGTCACAGCCTGATAAAACAAAGAACTTAAAGAGACAGATAGAGATATACTGTGTGTGTTTGTGTGTGTGTGTGTTTGTGTGTGTGCTCGCATGTGTGCGCCTGCACATTTGCATGTGTGTGTGTAAGAAGGTCATTGATAAGCCTCTCAGTAACCATCGACTAATTCAGTGTTGCAGTGCCCGGTTTCCTGTGTTCACACTCAGTGTTAATGTCTCTTCACATTCTCACATGCATGTTCTGCTCACTTTGTCACAATTATTTTATAGTGTTGACTTCTCTCTCTCCTCTTCACTGTGTGTCGGGGATGGTAAGTGAGCGCGAGTGTAGTGCAGATCTCCTCTCCTCTCCTTTCCTCTCCTCTCCTCTCCTCTTAGCCTTTGTCCTATGATTCATTCCTGCATTCTCAGCGATTTAGTTGTAGCAAACATTCCTGGATTCTCTGAACCACACCTTCCCTCAGGCCTGTGACTGATGAACAGGTATTTGACCTGTGTGAGAGAGGGAGCCCACTGGGGTCAGAGGTGGTGTGGTGTAGAGATAAGATGTGTGTTTGCAATGGAGGCCTGATCCAAGGACACAGGCCTCCTGACTGATCTCAGTGGTGCCTGCTGGGAGTGTGGGAAACAGCTAAGAGGAGAAGAAGTTGAGTACACACACACACACACACACACACACACACACACACACACACAAAGAAGCCAACAATAGTTTTCTTCTCTGTGTAGACTCATATAAGTGTATTTTCTTTCTGTTGTTCATGGTGAGCAGATCTGGATGCAGGGAGAGAAGATCTCAGCTGTAAGCTGCAGAAGTCCTCTATATTGGGACAAACACACTTTTTTCTGTTCATGCGAGACCCATACTTTGAACAGGGGATTACTGGGTTATCCAATTAGACCAGGATTAATGACTCTCAATTCTTATTCACACACTGTTTTCTAAGCTTCTTTCAGCTTCAGAAATCTTCATACACAGATTTGTGAGCCTTTGTTTTACAGAATGTTCTACCACATTGACACACACATTCACACACACACACACACACACACACACACACACACACACACACACACACACACATATATATACAAGATCAAGTGTAATAGATGGCAAGAACAGGACTTGTTGACTGTGTGTGTGTATGTGTGTGTGTCTAGATGTGTGTGTGTGTCAATGTGGTAGAACATTCTGTAAAACAAAAGTTCAAAACTCTTTGTGTATGAAGATTACTGAAGCTGAAAGGAGCTCAGGGAACAGTGTGTGAATAAGAATTGAGAGTCATTAATCCTGGTGTTGGAGGTGTTCTGCATGTTGGGTGCCTGTAGGAGACAATAGAGGCCCAGGTCCTGTTTGCCTGTCAGAGCCTTTGAGAGTTGAAGTGGGGAGGATCAGCTTACTGCAGCCTCAGGGATGGTGTGTGCAGTGACAGGAGCCTGGGAGAGGAGAACAGAGAGGGATGGGAGCCTGGGAGATGTAGCCCTTGGGCCACCTCCTACTACTGAGCCTATTGCACTCTGGGAGTTGGGAGGAACAGTTTTGGGGTCAAAACAAGGGCCTTTTTAGAAAGATGTTTATGTTTCTCACTAGAGTGTTGGTCCTGTGCGTGTGTGCATGTGTGTGTTTAGGGACCTCAGTGCCATTTTGTGTATTTGTCATTCTTTCTCTAGTCTCTTTCTCTCTCTAACTTTGTGTGTGAGTTTGCATGTGTGGATGTGTGTGTGTACACGCACATATGTTGGGTTTGTGGTGACTGGAGCATTCCCCTACGGCAGCAGAATATCACTTTTCTGTCCTTTGGGAAGAATTACTGACATGAACCACAGTACCCTGCTGTACGTTTTTGGTTTCAAACTGCAGATCTCAAGCCTTTATTTGAGATGGCTGTATCATTTACAAAGCATTCCCCACGATTGCATTTTTATCGGTCAATATGACTCACGGCTTGGGTCACAGAGCCGCGCTTCACAGAGCTGCTGCCTCTGCTCGCTTTTTGGAGATTTAGCTGCCTTTAACAGAGGGAAAAAACTGCTGTCCACACTAGTTTACATGGCCAGAGAGAATCATTTTTGGTTTTGGCTGTAATTAGTGGTTTCTCTCTCTTCGAAAAATCATCACGCTCTTAAAAGTTCCTCTTTTTTCTGGCTTTTTGCTTTAAAAGCAGCCAGAGGCTCTGATGAATGAGTGTGGAGTAACCAAAATACATGCAAGCAAAACCTCCAACAAAGCAGACTACAGGGGAGGATAGAGCAGGGTGAAGAAAGAAAGAAAGAACTGGTCATAGTAAAAAAAACTATTATAGTATAGTACTATACTATATATTATATACTATACTATATACTATACTATACTATTACTATACTATTATAGTAAAAAAAACTGTTATAAATCTTTACATCTATCTTTGACCTTGTCTGCTTAATACTGAACCATTTCTATCTGTCTCTTTGTCTCTCTGTCTCTATCTGTCTCTCTCTGTCAAGTCAAGTTGGCTTTATTGTCATGACTGTACAAAATACAATATTGCCAAATACAATACTGTACAAAATACAATACTGTACAAAATACAATACTGCCAAATACAATACTGTACAAAATACAATACTGCCAAAATACAATACTGCCAAATATAATACTGTACAAAATACAATACTGCCAAATACAATACTGTACAAAATACAATACTGCCAAAATACAATACTGCCAAATATAATACTGTACAAAATACAATACTGCCAAATACAATACTACCAAAACACAATACTGCCAAATATAATACTGTACAAAATACAATACTGCCAAAAACAATACTGTACAAAATACAATACTGCCAAATACAATACTGCCAAAGCACTGAAAAAGATTTGTAACTTCAAATAATAGTAATATTAAGAATAATAACAATAAGACTAAGAATAATAAACAGCTATAATGATAACTAACACATTACAGGATATTATAACTACTTGTATTATAACTAGGATATTATAACTACTATGTGTTTGTGTGTGTGTGTGTGTGTGTGTGTGTGTAGGGGTGATTTAGCTGTGTGAATATGAATGAGTAGAGGGGAGGTTGTCTCTCTGTGCTGTTTCACTGGTACCTGGTTTCTCACTTCTACAGTACATTGTCCGCTTGCCCATCTCATATCACAGTTGTTAGGATTAAGTCATGTCTGCAATAACTGCTATTTGAACTTTCGCTTCCTCACATGGTGAGACATCTCCAGTCTTAGTGGCTATCTCCACTTCACGAGCACGTTGAAGCTCCAGGCTTGTGCGGTGGATGAGAAATCAGGCAGCAACAGCTCGCACTGCACAGTGTGAGGTGTCTTAAGTGCCTCATGTAAGTTATTACTGCTGCAGACAACGATGATTCTTTGCATTGGAATTAGGCTGGGCTCTGTCAGGTAGAGTTACTGATAGAGACATGTGGGTAGTATAGTCTCTACTCTCCTTTGAGAGAGAGAGAGGGGGGGGGGCGTAATCTGGAAAATCAATTGCTTTATCACCTTGTGTTGCCAGTCCTATCAGCAGAGAAAGTGAGAGGTTTGAGATCAATGCATGATCACTGCCACATTACGGCTCATTTAAAAGGTTGATTTTTTTCTTATAAAAACTAAGGACAGACAGGGAAAGAAAGAAAGAAAGAAAGAAAGAAAGAAAGAAAGAAAGAAAGAAAGAAGAGGAGAGAGGGAGAGAGAGAGGAGAGGATGAGAGGGGTGGGGAGAGAGAGAAACAGGGAAAATAGAGAGAGGTAGACAAACCAGCCAGTGGATGAGACAGCTTTAGTATTACATTATGTCACCAGACAGATTCACCACCTGATTCTCTCATCAACTTTCGCAGACAGACAACCCGATCCTCCCTCCTCTCTCTCTCTCTCTGGGGGGAAGGATCATTGGTTCATAGACTCCCTGACTTTGTGAAATCCAGCATAACTGATTTAAGCTCAGTGCTGATTTATATTGTGTTGGACGCATTAGCAGGGCAGGGTGGATGCTTTTGAACACTGATGCTTTTGAACAGTGATGAAGTCATCAGGCAGTGCCACCATGCCGTTACTTGGTCTGCAAGCTTCTTTCCTCATGTGGCAGAAGTCCTGCCTGTGTTCTGTGTGTTGTGTGTGTGTGTGTGTGTGTGTGTGTGTGTGTGTGTGTGTGTAGCAGAACTGTTGTACCTCATCTCTTCAACATTGTCTTGATTGTCACATGGCTTTTAGCATTCATCCTTCTATGGTGACGTGTGGCATGTGAGTGTGGTTAAGACAGGGGTTATCCTCTTTCTCTCTCTCTCTATCCTTATCTCTCTCTTTCTCTGTCTCTTTTCTTGCTATGCATTTGTTAAGCAAAACGGATTTGCTAAACAAAACATTTTGAAAATGTATTAGTGAATGTATTAGTGTTTCCTCTTCAAGAGGTCTTTGTTTCAGTTATCAAATGATAATTTGAACAATAATATAGTTTTAGTCAATAAAGCTAAATGTATTATATTTTTAATAATGGATTTGTGCTTAAATTTTATGTTACCTGTGTCCGAGATAATAAATACAGTTAAACTGACAATTTGTAAAATAAAAGTAAATAAAAAAATATATTAAACCATAATGCTAATACTATGTATAACAACCTAGAAGAGTGTTTTAAAAAATAACCAAAGTACAAACAAAGTACAACCTGAAACCTTTATTTTGCAAAAAACATGATCATAATTAGAGAACAGCCATGACTGTAGCACAGAGAAAGATTACAACTAAATTTTCTGAAGGTTACAACAGTTACTAATCAGTAGGAAGTGTACAGGCCTTTGCTTTGAATCACTTCAGCACATCTGCGGCCACAGGACATCACCAGTCTCTCACACTGCTCTGGTGTGATTTTGGTCCACTCTTCTTCCAGTCTCTTCCACAGTTCTGTGACTGTTGTGAGTTTCTTAGCCATAACTCTGTCACAAGGATTTTCCAGAGGTTTTCTATTGTATTAAGATCAGGACTCTGGGCTGGCCATTTCATTGTTTCAATGATTTCAGTTTCAAGGAACTGCTTTACCTGTTTTGCTGTGTGACAGGGGCATTGTCCTGCATGAAAATTGCTGGCTGATTGAGTAATGAACACAAGGAAGGAACCACGTGTTGTTGAAGGTTCTGATACACACTTGCATTCACTCTTCCATGTAGCTGTACGAGAGGTTCAACTGCTGCTGCCGAAAACATTCCCCAAACCATGACACTTCCTCCTCCACCTTTCACTGAATTCTTTACACACTTTGGGTTCAGTCTTTCCCCAGTTTGTTGATGACCATAATGATTTCATCAGACCCAAATAAATTAAACTTGCTTTCATCACTAAAATGAACTCTGGACCACTTCTCCTCTGTCCACACAAC
>JAOYMR010000003.1:7426106-7437853 GCA_025802075.1 Tenebrosternarchus preto
GCATTAAGGTGTTGTAGTGTTAAGGTGTTGTGGCATTAAGGTGTTGTAGTGTTAAGGTGTTGTGGCATTAAGGTGTTATAGTGTTAAGGTATTGTAGTGTTAAGGTGTTGTGGCATTAAGGTGTTGTAGTGTTAAGGTGTTGTGGCATTAAGGTGTTGTAGTGTTAAGGTGTTGTGTTTCTATCTACAGTGGTCCAGGACTTTGCTGCTGTACTGTGCTCCAACTGGGCTTGAGCTTTATTGTGCAGATGAATAAAGGAGTGTAGGACCATGCACCTACAGCCATGTGTGTGTGTGTGTGTGTGCGTATGTACCTACAGCCATGTGTGTGTGTGTGTGTGTGTATGTATGCACCTACAGCCATGTGTGTGTGTGTGTGTGTGTGTCTGCACCTACATCTTTGTGTGTGTGTGTGTATGCACCTAGAGCTTTGTGTGTGTGTGTGTGTGTGTGTGTGTGTGTGTGTGTGTGTGTGTGTGTATGCACTTACAGCCATGTGTGTGTGTGTGCACCTACAGCCATGTGTGTGTGTCTGTGTGCATGCACCTACAGCCATGTGTGTGTGTATGTATGCACCTACAGCCATGTGTGTTTGTGTGTATGCACCTACAGTCGTGTGTGTGTGTGTGTGTGTGTGTATGCACCTACAGCTGTGTGTGTGTGTGTGTGTGTGTGTGTATGTTGTGGGTTGCTCTCTTTGTTTTAGTCATGTTGATCCTCCACCTGCTGGACTGAAGGCTTGTGGGCTGTGTGTGTGGTTGTGTGTGAGGTTTTACAGTGAGGAAGTGCGTCTGTATGCTGCTGTTAAGTTGCGGTTGAGGTCACTGGGACATTTGACACTCATTTGTGCACACACACACGCGCACACACACACACACACGCCCGCTGTTATACTGCAGGAAGCCTAACTTGGCCAGCTGTGTGGGGTTGTTTGTTTGAGGAGCTCCGCTGAGCTGAAGATGCTGCGTTCTCACTTTGTGGATTCCGCCTGATCTGCAACAACTCTGCTCTGCTGTAGAGGGTAAATGAAAGTCTGACTTTTCTATGGTGTGTGTGGATGTGTGTGCGTATATGTATGTGCAAAAGAGGGAGGGAGAGACAGAAATCTTGATCTTTTCTGATGTAAGATGTTTGTGTGTGTGTGTTTCATGCAATGTGTTTAAAGCTAACATTAAATGGAGTGTCAAATATCCAGTAGTTGGCACTCTACCAAAACTGGAAAATGTCCATTAACAAAGTTAATTCATAGAGTCAGCACCTTATCGATCCTCAGTTATAGATAAGTCTTTGTCTGGAAACTATTAGAATTTTAAAGCCAGTGAAGTGCCAGGAGAGAAGGAGAGATCCAGGATGATTTAGAAAACAACTTGCCCTTGGCTCAATCCATTAAAAATGGGGCTGTTGTGAGTGCTGTCAAATGAGATGTTTAGAAAGCTGCACTGTCTCACCCTGTCTCTCTGCCTCTCCATCTCTCCATCTTGCGTTAATCTGATTCCACTCCTGAGACTTCATTAAACAGGCTCTGAGTGAAGCGACTGTTTGCAGCCCCTCCAGTGAGGCTGAGCTCAGCCGGGCTGTAGTTCTGAACAACTGGGTACTGAAGTTCTCTCTGCTTTCCCACCTCACTGCCTCTTAAGCGTTTAACGTGGTCTTGTGTTAAGTGGTCTGTTGTTGTATTTGTGACCTGTCAGTAAGACAGGGCCTGTCACTGACTGTTAGTGAGGTTCACTGGAGATTACACTGACTGTTAGAGTGAGGTTCACTGGAGATTACACTGACTGTTAGAGTGAGGTTCACTGGAGATTATACTGACTGTTAGAGTGAGGTTGACTGAAAATTTTACTGTCTGGTTGTGTGGTTCACTGGAGATTACACTCTGCTGGAGAATACATACAAAAATAAACACACTTTCTCACACAGACAGGTCCTCCCTCACACTGAAATGTACAGACACAAACTTGCATACACACATAAGAATCTCCCATATCATTCTCCCACACACACAGGCCTGTGTGTTGACAGTGGCAGGCAGAGACTGTGTGTGCTCCTGGTGAGGGGTTTTGTTTTGTACATTAAGAGGCTGTGGAAGATGCCCCAGAGAGTCTGTCTCTGTCTCTCTGTGTTCTCCTCAGAGAGTCTGTCTCTCTGTGTTCTCCTCAGAGTTTGTCTCTGTCTCTGTGTTCTCCTCAGCCATTATTGGGACAAATTCTCTCTGACAGGCATCGCCATAGTGTCCTGCTCCATGCGCCAGGCATCCTGGCAGGGGAACAAAAAGCCAGACCAGACGAATGCAGGCAGACATGTACAGTCCCCATTGATCTGAGACTAAAGGCCCCAGAATACTGATACACGTAATTAAAACGGGCATTAATGAAGCACAGAACACTTCAAAAAAGATACAGATGTGTGAGACCATGGTCTAATCTATGATTTAATGTGCGATACATGATCAGAGAAATTAAAGAGCACCACTCAGAATGAGAGAAAGAGAAGGAGAGAGGAAGAGGTAGGGTGGGTAAAACATCTGTATAGTGTGTGGATGCCCTCCAATGATAAAGCATGCCCCTGCTCTGCTGTAGGCTGCTGGTGGTGGTCAGAAGCGCACGGTGTGTGTGTGTGTGTGTTTTAAGGTTTCATAATGCACTAGTGTCATCTGGGCTACATCTGTTAGCTCTGTATATCCTGATGGATGGATGGTATGATGTGTTCCATACTATGCTGCACATATACACACTCCACACACATTCATGTACACACACATCATGCACACAAATACACGCAAGCACATACTGAAACGGTCACACACTCATACACACAGAGTTAGCATGGATCATGTTGCTGCCTCATTTCCTCATCCACGAGATACATCAGTGTTGAAAAGCCCAGAGGGAAAACAACAACAAAAACAGCCCTTTATGTGTGAAGCATTCATTCATTCATTCAACCTCTTCGGGAGCAGAGTGGCTGTCTGCCTCACAGGCCAGTTGTGCTCCAGAAGGGAGTGTCTGATAGCTCCTTAAATCTTGCAGTTGTCTTTCTGAACCTAATGAACTGGGGTCGAGCGCCATTTCTCAGTTCTGCTTTCTTGGAGAATTCCCTTTGCGTGAAGGTCACCACACCAAGTGTGTGTTCTCCATGTGCTCGGTGACATTTGTACAAACACGTCACTGAGAACTTTACTAACCTCTGAAGGTTCTGCAAAACACATGCACAACCTACCCTCATTTTCTACCATTTTTTCCTCATATAACAGGAAACAAAAGTTGAATTTAAAACCAGATGAATGGTGTCTTTCTATTTAACACAAGATAAAAGAAAATGGTGCTGTTTTTATTTGTACAGTGATTGCTTGCTTTCTATTCTCTTCTGATGAGTGGTTTTATGTTGCTCTTTTTCAGAGTTTGTACTTTTAATGTTTGCCTTCATTTGTTGTTTTTCCTTCTTTGCTCTGTGCGTTTGCGTTTCTGTCCTGCTCTGTTTTTCTCTAAACAGCTGAAGGGCTATTGTGTTGTCACTTGTGTTTGCCATGTCTAATTCTGTTCTAGTTTGGCTTTCCATGTCTGATGTGTGATGTTTTAACCTTTAACCTTTCCTGATCTCTGTAGCCATCACTGCCAGTGGACACTGTTTGTTTCCTGTAAGCACAAACCTGTTGTCACATGGCTGAGAGGGAACAACCACCACACTTAGTCTGTTTAGTTCGGTGTTAGAGGAGTTCTACTACTATCTGGAAATATGTTCTGATAAAATTGCCTCTTAGTATGTTGGCACAGATACTCATCCATCACATACTTCCAACCTCTAATTTCCGTGTCCTATGGTAAGCTTGGGTTTGGGAATAATGCTTTCACAGTGTGACAACTAAAGTAAATGTTCATTGGCAAGCAGAGCTGATGTTTTAATAGAGCTCTGAGTGTTTCTTACAATCAAACATACACTCAAAAACTCGCACTGTAAACTTCTCATTATGCTTCCAAAGATAACATTAACGTTTTTTCATCTTTAAGCCAATTTCAGTGTTCTGTCTTTTTGTTCTGTTTAACTATATCACAGAGTCTTCAGGCTGTCCAAACAGCTTCTTTCATCACTGACATGTTCAAAATTAAATATTAGGTGTATTCTGGACTCAGAAACTTTTTTTCTGGATCCCTGCAATGTCAATGTAGAAGCTGTGAAAAATAACACACACATAAAGGTGAACTGAAGTGGAGTTAGTTCTACATAATTTGTCCAGAGTTAAAATGCCAAACCATGAATTTCAGTAACACATACTGCAGATTTTAGTTTAGTAAAAACAAAGGCACTTCAGGGCTCCACAGAGTGACATAAATAACGTCTCAACTGAGAGGTATTACATGTATTGTGTTCATGAACTCGAAGCTGATCCAGTGATTTCTAACTGGCCCTTTGAGAAGTTCCATGTCTTTAGTTTTCGTTCTTCAACAGCTTGTAATACTGGGATTCTTGAGCATATTACCCAGTGTAGTCCAATAGAAAAATGGGTATTATAGAATTTTAGTTTGCGAACTCATTTTGTTCACAACGAATTCATAACGGTTTTTAAAATGCTGTTTTGTTATTTAATATATTTTACCAAAAACCTATGGCACTTACATGCGTGTGCTATGAATGCATGAATGGATTTTTCTGACAGACGGATAAGTGTTACCATACAATAAGTTGTTACTGAAAAACTTTTACCATAAAATGTTCATGGATCAGATGTGATGCGACTCCTCCAGTGTGTGGTGAGCAGTGCAGAATCACAGGGCAGCAATGTAAACCATTTGGTTGCTAATTGGATTTAAAGCAGCCACAGGAATTTATTGGCCATCATCATGGTCCAGCATCATCATAGTACAGCTAAAACTGTCTCCACACAGCCATGCTGGGAATCAAGTTAGATGTGCCTTTCCCACAAGTCTGAAACAAACCTGGATACGTTTTGGCAAAATGTGGTTCAAGTACCAATATGGATTCAGGAATGCAGAGGTTTGTTAGCTGCGTTGTAGCATAGCACTCATCACTCTTATCATGGGATGGCGCTATATGCCATCCCATAATGATCTTACTTTGAAACCTGGAGACACAGTCAGGTCAGCTTTGTATAAGGACCATTTAGAGAGGAGTCTGAAAGAGAAGGAGACATGGACAACTGTGTTTCATTGTACCAGCTCCTCACTGTGTTTCATTGTACCAGCTTGCCACTGTGTTTCATTGTACCAGCTCCTCGCTGTGTTTCATTGTACCAGCTCCTCACTGTGTTTCATTGTACCAACTCCTCGCTGTGTTTCATTGTACCAGCTCCTCACTGTGTTTCATTGTACCAGCTCCTCGCTGTGTTTCATTGTACCAGCTCCTCACTATGTTTCATTGTAAAATCTAATTGTTATATTTCTAAATAAGATAAATGCAGTACTAAACAATATTTTTTCTGAACAAACCTTTTTAAATGGATCGCTAAACAAAAACCTTTCTGAAAGAACTTTCCTATACCAGTGCATTGCATCTATTTTAAATTCTAACTTGAGAATTGTAGCTGTGTGGTAGACGGTGTGGTAGAAAGTGTGGTAGACAGTGGGATGGTTTTTTAACATCATTTTGAAAGGGCTGCATAGAGCTTACATGCCTGTACACAAATGTGCTTTCAGAGTGGACAGTCTTCATCAGCCCCATAGTTAAGCAGGCTGTACAAAAACAAACAACAAAAATGACAGTCTTCCACATTATATCTATAAAAGAGATTAAAGGAGAAGACTAAATGTACTGCATGCCTTCAGATGGTTGAATCCTGTTTTGTGAATGATACATATCAGGATAATACTACAATAATTAGATGCTCACAGACATATTTCTGCTTGCTCACTACTTAACACCTTTTCTTCCGTAAGGCTGAAAAATCCAAGCGAATGATTTCTGTAGTTATTCAGAGTCTTGGGCCCTGAGGTGGTGTGGAGTATCAGTGCTGGATGGAGGTAAGAAAGCGTTCATGTTTGACCGCAGCACAGCTGCACCGTGCCGTTGTGGAGGTTACTTGAAGCATCTGGAGTAGAGCCTTCTGCCGCAATGCAGGCTGGGATACATCTGGACAAACACAGGGATACACAACTGCAAACATTTACCCCGAATTAGAGCCTCTCTATGAAATGCCATGTATTAAATACCATTAGAGCCTCTCTCTGAAACGCCATGTGTTAAATGCCATTATATTTACAATGACTAGCACTGTAACACGTGGCAGCTTGACAGCAGTGTTTAGATGAACTGGCAACTATTCTCCATCTCTTTGGCTTTGGCATGTTGCTTGTGAATGTCTTGATATAATGTGTTTATTTTTCATGAAAATATGCTTCATCAAGTCCCACTGGGGAAAAAAGGGCTTCAGATAAGTAGAGCATGATTTCTGCTGGCAAAATGTATATCATCACGAGAGAGAGAGAGAGAGAGAGAGAGAGAGAGAGAGAGAGAGAGAGAGAGAAAGACTGCATGTATGTGTGTGTGAGAGAGAGAGAAAGAAAGTGTGTGTTAGAGAGAGAAAGAGAGAGGCTGTGTGTGTGTGAGAGAGAGAGAGAGAGAGAGAGATTCTGTGTTTGTGCGTGTGAGAGAGAGTGTATGTGTGTGAGAGAGAGAGAGAGAGAGATTGGTTTATATGCATGGTTCAGGTGTTCAGACACATGATACTGCCTGAACCCCCAAGTCATCACTGAGACCTCTCACATCCACATTCTTTCCTAGGTTTGGAGATATTTAATAATATAAATGTGTTATGGACAGGCAATTAGATTCACCAGGATTCTTATTTGAAAAAGAGCTGTGTGTATGTGTTTTCTCTACTTCATTTGCTTAATGAGACAGCTGCTGTAAGCAGAACTGTGTGTGGCACACATGTATAACTGGTACAAGTTTATGAGAGCCGATAATCAGACATGCACCACACAGCAGTTCTGCTTACTGTGTGTGTGTGGGAGAGAGAGAGAGAGAGAGAGAGAGAGTAAGGGAAGACACATTAAATGCATCCTGCTATAAAGACTGTTGAGGCAGATGTATAGCTGTTGCATGCTGTTGTTTGCTGTTTATCTCAGTCTAGTAATTATTCCTTCAGTGTGTGTATGCCTGCTGGTGTTTTCATGTGGGTGAGCATGCATGTGTGTGCACATGAGTGTTTGTAAGGGTCACTGTGCCTGTGTGTGTGTGTGTGTGTGTGTGTGCGCGTGCAGGGCTGTGCTATAGCTCCTTGCACTGTGGGTCATGGTACAGAGGCCAGGAAGGGAGGGGCTGTGTGGGAGCCTTGTAAATCTGGAGATAATGGCGGTGAAGACTGGGCCTTGCTAAAGCAGAGCTGCTCCCCCAGTGTAAATAACACAACAACACACACATATAGATATCACAAATATAGATGTCTGTGTGTGTTTTATTTATGTGGATTAGTCCCATGTTGGGATTAGACTAGACTCTTTTCTTAATTAAAACAATGGCTTAACTAATAAGGGTGGAGTATTTTCTCAGTTTCAGAAACACTCTCTCACTCTGTATTTCTCTCTCTTTCTCCCTCTGTGTATGTGTGTGTGAGTATGAATTTTATGTCATGGAGCAGCTTTTCCTTCACCTCCACCCACAACGTAACTCCACAATATAACTCATTCATCACCACGAAACACAGTACACACAATCTTTGCAGTCTGTGTGTGTGTGTGTGACCTCTATTGCCCCATGATAATTCACAGCATGCTGGTCATGCATAACATACAGGGAAAGCACCATTTACAACATTCATTAACTACTCTGTGCCCTCTGTGTGTGTGTGTGTCTGTGTAGCTTATTAGCATACCCTAAGTGAGCCTTTGTATTATTATGGCTCTCAAGTGGACCACAACATCCTGACCTATGTGTGTCGACACACACATGCCGGTGTAGGTGTGAAACACTGTCATCACTGTCCGTCCATGTATGTGTGTAAGGGTGACACACTGCCATCACTGTTTAGCACTCCAGTGTGAGTGCTGTGGGGCAGGGCAGGGGTTATGACCCTGTCTCACTCAGCAGACACAAAGCTGTCTTTTGTGGGCATAGTGCCCTCTGTGACATCATCAGCACCCCCAAAATACTGGCATGCCTGCGTCAGCCAGAGACCACAATCAGGCTGAAATTTATCACCATCGAATGAACACACGCACACACACACCGTGTTCTGTTTCTTTTGGGCATCGGTTGGCTTCGAGGTGCAGTCTGGTTAGCTTGAGCACTTTGTGAGCCCCTTTTCCTCTCCCACAGCTACTGGGCATGTTCATGTGTGTTCTGCTTTGTGACAAGTGAAGCTGAACTGTGTGTGTGTGTGTGTGTGTGTTTCAGATTGAGAATGTGGAGGTTTGCCTGACGTTCCTGGAGACCAGAGGAGTGAGTGTACAGGGCCTGTCTGCTGAAGGTAGGACACCCTCTGTATGTCTGTCTGCTTCTCTGTCTGTCTTTCTTCCGTGTCCATCTGTATGCCTGTCTGAAGTACTTTTTTTAATGACCAACTAATAAGGTTTATTAGCTATTCATGAAATTATGTAATATGTAAGTGTTTTTGTGGGCATTAGGAATTATAACAACTCTAGTATTAAAAGGTAGTGAGTTAGTTAGGTAGTTAGTTGGTTAGCTGCTTGGTTGGGGTGTGGGGGTGTCGACCAAGGCCCGGGTGATCATGGTTTTGACCTTCCCTCTTCGGACACCTGTTGGGTTGATTGGCTGGAGCCCTCTTGACCTGGATTCTGTCATAGCAACAGCAACAAGCTCTGTGATTGGTTTGCCCTCCATATCTAACTATAAGCCTGTAATGTAGCACCCAGCTCAGCTGTCCTAAACACAGCCACACCAGGGGTCAAAAATGAGATTTCACAATCCTACAGTCTTCTACAGTGAGACTGCTTGCTCACACGTCTGTGTATGTGCACCATGAGTGTTTGTGAGGTTCCATGTCTGTGTGTGTTTAAGTGTTAAACTAGCATGTTTCCTAAAGCTGGGAGCAACAGTCTTAATTAAATTAGTTGCGGGTTTAGAGCTGGTCTTTAAAGATTCTCATGATTACTTTTTACGAGACCTACAGGCTAAAGGCCTTTGTAAATAAAGCATGTTTGATGTGGCTGTTTTCCTCTTCAAGGAAAGTAAATGAAAACGTAATAATCTTTTGAACTGTAAAAGACATTTTGTGTAAAGCTGTATACCCTCGGCTCATAGTGCATATACGATGCCTTTACATGAGGCTGTTCAGGATGCCTCCCAATATATTACAGATCATTGGGTTTTTTAAATAATAGTTTTGTTTAAAACATTTTTAACTGTTTCCCGCTCATACTTTCTATACTTCTCTCCTTTTTCTCATTCTTCTCTACACTCCAAGTGAGTGAACCAGAACCAGATCCAGCAGAGTTCAAAGGGAGAGTTAGGGTTAGAACTAAATGATCATATAAACTGAAAGGGTTAGTTTGCTCCATATATGGTCAATAAGGCATTTTCTGCCCTCTTGACCACAAAGTCAAAATGAAACTTTAGAATTTGCAAAGATGGCAAAAGGTCAAAATCTTCCTCTCTGCCTGTCTGTCTGTCTACTTCCATTAATCCCTTGGTGTGGTAGCCATCCTTAGAGGGATGTGTTGAGAGGTGATGCTGAGGGAGGGAGTGAGGCCCCTTAAACTTTCTATGTCCTGCTTACTGATACACAGTAACTGTATGAAAATATAGGGACCAGGCATTCTCTCTCTCACACACACACATACACACACACACAGAATTAGCTGCACAGTTGTATAGCCAAGTTTCTGTTAATTTTATAACTCAAGCCAAATCGCTTCATCTGACACGGAGAACCTTCTTTAATCCCCCTGTTCCTCACACCAACCGCCACTAGAAAAGATCACTGCACTGATACACTAAAGTCTTTCCTCTCATGTTACATAACTGGCCGAAGCCCTGCGTTTTTTGCACTGTTTTTGCTCTCTGTTTGTCTGTCCCTGCTTAAGCCTCCAAGACCCTTTATAGCTCCTGAAAGCCGTTCTGAGAAGAGGTCAGGAAGATTATCTACCAGACCAGTTCGTTAGAATTCCACAGCAACACAATAAATGTTCAGGGTTCTTCAGAATGCCTTTATCATGTGGAATTTCTGTTTTTTTTTTCCATTATTTAGCCTGTGCAGTTTATCCTGACAGGCCATGTAAGAAAATTGTTGGCAGGTTTTCTAAAAGAAACCGAAGACGCTGAAGGTTTGCCGTTTGCTCCAAACATTCTGGCACTGCTGGAATATGGTTGATTTCTAATAGCTGAATCTGAATTTGGTCTTGCTCCATATGTATGTGTATACATGCTCCATATGTGTGTGTGTGTGTGTACTCTATGACATCAATACTGTGAGAACAGTAAAGCTGATTTTGGTCAATGTTCTCCATATGTTTCTCCAAAAATATTACCCTCAGAGTGAAATAGAAAATAAACATATTTACATACAATATTTTCAACAATGTCGTGTGAATGAGCCACTGTTTATAAATAATCGCACATAGCCAGATCAAGCCTCAGTTACCACTTGATATTTCTCTGTGTTGCTCTAAGATGCAGGTATTCAGGTTTGTGCCCTCCTTGCCATCTGATATTTCTCTGTGTTACTCTAAGATGCAGGTATTCAGGTTTGTGCCCTCCTTGCCATGTGATATTTCTCTGTGTTACTCTAAGATGCAGGTATTCAGGTTTGTGCCCTCCTTGCCATCTGCAGCATGGCTCTGTAGGAGAGCAGCATTTTGGGTAACGTGTCCTATAAACTAGAGCTGCCTAGGCACAATGAAGATTTATCACCCCACACTTTAGCAAGGGGGAAACAAATGCATGGAGAGAGTAAAAGAGATTTGGGGGGGGGTAATGCCCCCCCGGCAGGGGATATTAAAATGAGAAAGCTGAGACTATTGTGCTATGTTAGTATGTCAGCTGCTAACTGCAATTACATCTCTCATGTCCATCGTGTGCAAGCTACTGGGATTCAGGCACAGGAGCACAGAACATTTTAGAAAGATATATACAGTTGGGTTCAAAATTATTCAACCCCCACTACAGTAAAGTGTTTTAGCAAATTGACGTTTATTTTTTATCATCTTGTTCACAATCAGGTCAAAGAAGGACTTTAATAATAAATAAATGCAACTTAAATTACAACAATATCTTTTCAGGTATACCAACAAATGTCCTTTTAGTAATTTCCTCATTGACAAAATTATTCAATCCCTTAGTCACCTACATCATTAGTACTTAGTACAACTCCCTTTGGTAGTAATAATGTCCTTCAGATGTGAAACAGCTTGACACAAGTTTCTAAAGGTTTCTTAGTCCATTCCTCATGGGCAAAGGCCTCTAGTTCATTGACATTCTTGGACTTGCCTGCTGCAACTGCCTCTTCAAGTCCCACCAGAGATTTCCCATGGGATTTAAGTCAGGTGATTGTGATGGCCACTCCAGAATCTTCCAACCCTTCTGCAACCAAGCCCAGGTAGAATTTGACGTATGCTTGGGATCATTGTCTTGTTGGAAGGTCCAACGTCTCCCAAGCTTCCACTTTGTCACTGACTGCATGACATTTTCACCTAAGATCTCCTGGTATTTTACTGAATTCATGATACCTTGCACACAGTGTAGATTCACTGTACCAGAAGAATCTAAACAGCCCCAGAGCATGACTGACCCACCGCCATGCTTCACAGTAGGCAAGGTGTTCTTTTCTTTATAGGC
>JAOYMR010000003.1:7456281-7469736 GCA_025802075.1 Tenebrosternarchus preto
AAACTCGCCTGACCTTAACCCCATAGAAAATCTATGGGGTATTGTGAAGAGGAAGATGTGATACACCAGACCCAACAGTTCAGAAGAGCTGAAGGCCACTATCAGAGCAACCTGAGCTCTCATAACATCTGAACAATGACACAGACTGACTGACTCCATGCCATGCCACATTGCTGCAGTAATCCAGGCCAAAGGAGCCACAACTAAATATTGAGTGCTGTACATGCTCATACTTTTCATGTTCATACTTTTCAGTTGGCCAACATTTGTAAAAATCCTTTTTTTCTATTGGTCTTAAGTAATATTAAAATTTACTGAGATAATTTAAAATTTATCGAATTTGGGATTTCCATTAGTTGTCAGTTATAATCATCAAAATTAAAAGAAATAAACATTTGAAATATCAGTCTGTGTGTAATGAATTAATATAGTATTCAAGTTTTTGAATGGAATTACTGAAATTAATCTTTTTCATGATAAATAAAACTTTTTCATGATATTTTAATGTTATGACCAGCACCTATGTACAGTATATATAGGAAACTGAGAAACAAAGAGAAAAATATGAAATCTGAGAAAAAGTAGAGAAAATGTTGAGTACAGTTTATGTACAGTTGAGGTCATCACATTTGCAGATCACTGTTCTGTCAGCATTAAGCATTAGCACTGAGCTGTGTGTGTGTGTGTGTGTGTGTGTGTGTCTTTGTGTGTAGGGATCTGCCTCCACCCTTTAAGTGACATTTCATTTCTGGCCAAGAGTAAGTAGTGAGAAATAAGGCGGGTTGCTATGGTAACTGTAAGCTGACAGAAGTGACCTTTGCATTTGTGTGTCTAAGAATGAAAAGGATCGAGTTCTCTAGCCTGCTCTTCTCTAGCCTGCTTTTCTCTAGCCTGGTCTTACCTATGGGAATATGTGGCTGATGTAGCTTCCACATATTAAATAGTATTAAAGAGTTTTTTAATGCAGATTTTTCAGTGTGGAAAAGAGATCTGTGGAGGGGTGGATGGATGGGTGGAGGGGCGGATGTGTGGAGGGATGGTCAAATGGTGGAGGGGCGGATGGATGGTTGGATGGGTGGAGAGGCGGATGGATGGTCGGATGGGTGGAGGGGCGGATGGATGGTCAGATGGGTGGAGAGGCGGATGGATGGTCGGATGGGTGATCTGTGGGAGTGAACTTTCAACGTTTGACATGCTCAGCATTGACATCATTGTTCTGATAGGGAGAAGCAAATCCATCCTCTAGCATGTTTCATTCCTGGAGTTTATCATTATTTTCTTGCTGTGGCTGTGCTGCTCAATGGTTTAACAGACCATTTCCACATAACCTATTTTCCAAATGCGCACATTAGAAGAAGCCTTTGTAAGGTGCTGGTGAACTCTGATTTGATGTGAGTTGTAATAAATACGTCTGCCAGTAGAGGGCTGCGCCACCTGTTTGATATTCCACCAGATTGTTCAGAGAACCAATTTTCTGCCTCGCTGCTTCTCAGCATTTGGGCTGTGGACAGGGACCACAGAGCAGAAAACAATGCTGTGTACCATTACTTAAACGACTCCTTGTGTGTGTATATATATATATATATATATATATATATATATATATATGCTCTTATAGTTCTAAAGAGGGTGTCTCCAGTGTATCTTTTTATTCAATCTGACATCTTCACATTACATTAAAAAGCCTCTAGTTTTCAGAGCAGTTATCTTTGGGGTTGTCCCTCTCTGTGTGTCTCTACATGACTGTTCCAGCATGACTGTGTGTGTGTGTGTGTGTGTGTGTATTACAGAGTCGTTGAAGTCCATACCCCTGGTGGGCAGCATGAATGGCAGCAGTAGTGGTCAGCTGGCCTCAGCCATCCCCTCCCCGACATCCAGCAAAGCCTGGCGCAGCAAGTCCATGAACATGAAGCACAGCGCCACCTCCTCCATGTTGGCCACCAGCCCCACGTCCTCCCCCCCACTTTCGTCTGAGCGCCTGCGCCCAGCACAAGCCGACCCCTCCAAATCGGCGCCGGGCAACCAGCGCTCCTCCCTGGACAAGTTCCGCCTCGTTAACCCACGCTCGGCATCCCGCGCCTCGCCCTCCATGGCTGAGATGGCTCTCCAGGAGGAGGATGATCTCTCTGAATACGGCGATGAGGTCTCCTGCAGCCCTGCGCTGCCCGGCGGCTCGTCCAGGTCACAGGGCAAGACGGCCACGCCTACCCTCTCTCCTCCGAGCAAGAGCGCGGCCGCCGTCACCGCCGCTGCTAGTGGCCACAGTAGCCATGGTAACGGCACTGGGAAAAATGCCAGTGGCAAGTCCCTGTCGCACCCCAGAGACAGAGAAGAAAAGGGCAAAAACAAGAACAAAGCCAGTACACCACCTAAAGAGGACCAGGCGCCTGCTGACGCCACCAAGAAAGGCTCGAAAATCGCCAGCCTCATCCCAAAAGGAGGCAAAGCGTCTGCTGCAGCAGCTAAAAAAGACAACGCCCTGCCAGCCTCCAGCGGCATCCCCAAGCCAGGCCTGAAGACACCGGGCACTTCGGCCAAGTCTGCGGGACCACAGGCGAAAGAGGGGGGCGAGAAGGCAAAGGGGAGTAAAGGAGGACAGGCCTACTATGTGCAGCGCTCTCTTGGGGGTCTGGAGAGCAGGAAGAGCAGCATGGTGTCCTCCACCAGTACCTCTGCCCTCTCTGCTGCCTCCAACTCTCTGGGAGTAGGAGGAGGAGGAGGAGGAGGAGGAGTGACAGGAAGCAACGGGGCAGTGCAGCTACCCCAACAGCAGCAGCACAACCACCCCAACACAGCAACTGTCGCCCCTTTTATCTGCAGGTGAGTAAACATTGTCTGTTTTCCCTGCACTGACACAACTGACTCATCACAGAAAGTCATTATCAAGCCCATAATGATCTCAGTCAGGTGAGGTAAATGAGGGACACTGCAGTGTAGGGATTCCAAGAACTGAAAGCCACTAAAACATGAAGTGAGTAGCTTTTACTGGAGACAATGTCAAGCAAAGACACCAACACTGTCCACCAAACAGCATTCTCATTCTGTCAGCATTTTAATGTTGGCAGTTGGCTTTTGAATATTCAGTAAAAGAAAGGATGAGCAAATTGAACCAGTATGATTGTGGGAGAGGCTTTCTGCTGCTTCTGGATTGTTTGAAACTGATTCATTAGTGAAATTATTGTTTTACTATGTTAGGCATCAGCGCACAGTCTCTGTAATTGTGCTCAACATGCAGGCCAAGAGGAGTCCTGTAGGAGATCTGCAGTAATTAGCTCATCTCTCAGTGAAGCTCATGTCGCTGTTCAAGTCACCAATATTACACCAGTATGACACACCAGAACCATAACCAACATTACACACTGTGTGTTTTTACATACTGCTGGTTCACGAACAGCTTAAAAAGTCTTGGAGTTTTTTTTATGTGGAGATTCAGGTTACTTCTAGTAGGTGATGTTTTTTACTGCTTTTTGAAACTTTCCTTTTGATCTGAGTGAGAGTAAAGGAAACATTTCACTAAAATATTCCCCTACTGAAGCCAGCAGCTTCAGGTGCCCTCATGGGACTTCACTTCCTCCTGCTGGAGAGGAGATGTACCATTAAACATAACTGTAGGTAGATCTGCTCTTCACTCCTGAAAGAGAGAATATACCACTGGAACACAGAGTACAGTCCTCTCCTCATCAGGACCCACAGAGGACAGAGTGAATCAGTTCAGTCAACATGCAGAAACCTGGCTCTGGTTAGCTTGTCCAGTTACAAGGTCTGTGGCAGGAAGGATTCATGTTTTGTGGTTATTAATAGTGTGTGTGTGTGTGTGTGTGTGTGTGTGTGTGTGTGTGTGTGTGTGTGTGTGTGTGTGTTTGATGGGGCAGTAAGGGGTCAGATACTCAATCACAATTTCCTTTCCTGAAGTCATCAATAATAAAAATATTTACATAGCCTTGTTTACATGGTAATGTTGTTTTTACAACAGCTTTATCTTAAAACTCTACTTCTGTTGCACTGAATTAATCAAATTCACTATTAGAAAATGTAGCAGTGTAGCAAGTGCATGATGCACCAGGCTTGTGGGCAGTTGTCTTTTTGGTTCTGGTCAGTTGTCTTTTTGGTTCTGGTCAGTTGTCTTTTTGGTTCTGGGTAGCATCCATGCTAGAAATATCAAGGCTAAAGACAATGAAAGTGACAGGGAAAAGACCTTCCCAGTAGCCATATTGTTCAACTTCTCTATATGTCCCTAACAAAGGCCATATGGATAGATTGCTTCAGATAAGTTGTAGGGAGAGAAGAGTGAGCTGAGTGTGCAAGCACCAAAGTTTCTTGTCACATCTTAACAGACAACCTGCTATTCTTTGTTACTTGGTCGGTATTGTTGTTTAATGATTATTGATTCATTGTCTTTAATGTACTTTTGTTTTATCCCTGAGAGTGGGTTTCTTTTGAGTGTGTGTGCGTATTGGGAGTGTGTTGAATGAAAGTGTATGTCATGAGCGTGTTTATGGAGTGTGTGTGTTCTTGTTCTTTCAGTAAACCTTTGTTTTCATTATAAAATCCAATCCCACTCTAGATTAAACAGCTCTCACGCCTGCATAAATTTAGTTTTGCACACAAAGACATGCAAGGTTTAAAAGCTTAGTTCCTCAGCAACACTCATCTGTAGACACACCAAACACACACCTACAAACCGTAGACACACACAAACCCTGTCTTTGCCCTGTCTTTGGCCCAGTGCTAATCTTATTATTCACAGGTACCTAATGCTGTAGCCCTTCCTTCAACACTCTTGCAGCTATGTGTAGTGAATTCTAATTTAAAGTGCTCTATTTTCTTTTTTTTATCACACTCTTCTCTAGTTGAATATGCGGCATTGCAAATCTAAACATTTGAGTGTATCACATCTAAAAGGTCTGTGTGTTCTAGTCATAGCACTGCCCATCATTGGGCTAATCTGGCCTAGCCTCATCACGGCACCACCAGCACAGCTAATCTGGACTACTTTCATCACAGCACTGTCCATCACTGGGCTAATCTGGGCTAGACTCATAACAGCACTGAGATCACAATGTAGTGACATGAAGCGAAATCTACCACCAGATTTACCAATAACCAATGGGATATCAGCTGCATACACTAGTAGGGACCTCACTCATATGCAGGGAAACTTCTTATGGCTGGACACCCAAGAAATGAATCATCTTAATGAATAAATGAAGTTTATTGAATAACAATGAATAATGAGATTAATAGTTCACAGCAACAAAGGAGAAGAAAAATGGAAATTTAAGTAAAACAGCCGGCTACTAGTGTAGTGTACTAGTACAACAATAAAAGAAAGAAAAAGGAAAAATAATTAAAAAAAAAAATGCAGGTAGAGTAACTGATTATACGGGGCGTGACAGTAAACAAAGAATCACGTGGCACCCTAACCGGCATAGTGCCAAAGACACTTTACTGGAGATGGAATTTAAACTTAACTTCTAATTATATCGATTACAAATTTAATAGGAAATAGAAACCTCAAAGTTTAAACTGACCCAGCAACCACATCAGAAATAGACTCGAGTTGTTTTGAGCCTTACTGTGACGTCGCCAGGGGGTTGGGACCCAAATTGTTGTCCGTGCGTGCGCGCGTGTGAGACCGCGTTGGTCTGTTGGATCGAAGTCGCTTCAGATTCTCGCGGCACCGCCACCGGACCAACTGGTCACATTACTGAGCATTTGATGCCTGCTGCAATTGCATCGGAACCGCTCCAGTAGAGAACCGATGTTCACAGCCTTTGTTGTAATCTCAAAGGTATTTCGGAGATGCAGGAGTCAGCCTAGGCCGAATTAGACATTATGTCGCTTTCTCCGATGTAGACTTGAAAATTCGCCGCCGCGTGGCCAAAACGGCACTAATTTCAGCTCAAAGGCGAAAGATGACTACAATATGAGACTGCACGGTGTGCACTATTAGATTCGTACAAGCGTGTAACACGAACAAACTAACGAAAAACACTGAACACATTAAGAATACTTAGACATGACATAACTAGCGTAGTTATCCCGGCACAAACTTAGTTTCTCGGTCCATTGAGTAACGGCAGAACCAAGAAGTCCTTTTGCTTTGTTCTAAGAATTTTCTACTAAGTTTTGGAGGTGGATGCCTCGGCCTTTCTTGTCCACCAACTGACACCGAGTAGCGCCCCACTATTAACAGATAAAACTTTGCTCAGCAACACTGTAATAACAACCTATAGAGCAAATTTCATCACAATTGGAAATACCTCAATCTTGCATAATAAAAAAAACAAAAGAAAACAAAGAATACACAAACCATACTGCATGCATTCTAAACCAATAACTTCTAAGGAATAATAACTAGACTAATTTTCACATTGCTTTTTTGTACTATTATTCTACTACTACTACGACTTCAACTTGAAAGAAAATACAATTTATCACATGGTTACATTTCTTTCCCTAACTACTTGGTATGGCAATATATATAATAAGTCAAGTACAGATTTAACTGTAATGAATACAAAAGTGAGGTTAATACACAACATGGTTACAGACAATTTATTCCTAAACAAATTGACCCAACAGTAACATAATGGTTAATGTAATTTGTCCAGTTTTTATTTGTCCAGTTTTTATTCAAAAGTATGTTTAACTTCTTGGTTCATGAACAGGTGATTGAACCAAACTGAAGTTTTAATGAACATGAGGTCAACAAAACGCATTTCTCTAAAATCCTCTCAATGAGAGAAATCTGATGGTCACTTTCCTGATCTGATAGCATTATGGGAAAGTGGAGTTTTCAATACTGGCGGTTAAATGGAAGCATTAAAGAATGTGGTGTCAGTTCCTTCCCCCTGCATTTCTCTTATATCTCTCAGGCTACTTTGAGGTCATAAAAGTAGCTCTGGAGAGTGTAGCCAGTCACAAACCTCTCAGCCTGAGATCCTGAGTTAGGTGCTGATAAGATGGGTCCATGTAGCAGTGGTGACTCTTGAGTGTCTGGGATTGGATCAAAGTTTAGGGGAAAAGTCATTTTGGAGTGCATTATCCACTACAACTGCCCACATGTTGAACACGTTATTACTGGAGGTAGCAGGGATTAGACAACACTGTAAAGGCTATGTGTGTGTAAAGTGTTGCATCATGGGTACTCTGTAAAAACGTATGCAGCGCATTGAAATTAAACATACTAATCTGTGTGTTTTCAGGACATACTCCGAGAACGACTGCACCACAGTGGTGGTCTCTGAACCATGTCTCAGTCCCACTAAAGACCTGCTTTATTGCAAGACAGCTAAACAGTGCCTAGAGGAGATCTCGGGTAAGACCTCCAGTTTTTCCTTTCTCTCCCTCTCTCTCTCTCTCTCTCTCTCTCTCACACACACACACACTCTCTCTCACACACACACACTCTCTCTCACACACACACACACACACACACAAACACACACACACACACACTGCAACAACACATTTTGGACAGCCTTACAAACAAGGACTGCCTTTTTCCACCTGTCATTTGTGACCTTTTCCTTGCTGTTATGGCTTTTTGTGTGTGTGTTCTTTCCCTGCTTACACATACCTGAGTGAGTTCATCCTAATTAACAAAAGCCCTTCAGGAGATGAGGCAGGGAGGCCGTGTAGCTGTGCAGTGCTGTGTCTCTTACTGGTCATTTTTGGTGAAGCACCCAGTGTCAGACTTGGATGTCTTATCTAGATTCCATATAGTAATGGAAAAATACCTCCAGCAGCTTGACTTGGTTTGAAAAAAATCAAGATTTTCTTTCTTGGCAGCAGCTCATGTTATTTTTTTCTTTATTTGTTGTTCCTCTGTGTGACAAGAAATGGAGTCAAGACCTTCACAGATGTGATGTTTGTTGTACAAAGGCAAACACAATTCAAAGCAGACCAAATCTATACAGTGATCTTAAACCTCATACAAACTCATCTTAAACCTCACACAAACTAACAGGGAATGTTGTTTGCTCATACACACCCATGCACGCACACACACTCACATAATCACTCATACATACACCAACACACAGCCACTTTATGAAGAATTACATGTTACATTTCAGACATCGGTTGAAATGCCAGAGCTTGGTCACTACTGTGGTTGGGGAAAGCCTCTCACTGAATTACATATATGGAAGCCAAGACTAGGTCTGACTTCCTGTTGCATTGTGGGTTTCATCCCACTGTAAAAGTCTCTGGACAAAACATCACACCAGACTAACAATAAATCTGCATTCATTCAGATAAACTTGAATCTGGTAAATAGGACAAAAAACAGACCACAAATGTGTAGTATGTGGTTTCCTTCTTAGAAGGGTACCAGGTGGTAAGAAAATAAAATCTTCCTTAAATCCTTAAATAACCAAAGATATCCTTTCAGACACCAATCATTAAAACAATTAAAATTCTGAATTCAACCAGAACCTACTTTTTGCCCAGAACTTACTTATTTTTAGCAGTGGACTGGCCTCCCTTGGTGCTATAAACACATTTGATAGTGTATGATGATCAGTGTTTGTCTGTCGTTATGTGTGGACTCCAGCAGAGCAAAGTTTTTGTGGAAAAATCGCATTGCTTATATGTTCTTTACATTGTCTGGCAGCTCGCAAACATTAATTTTCCGGAATCCCAATATGAACATAGCTAACTTTAACAGCGGGTATTTTGTGTTTCTTCTGGCAAGGATAAGGATTCAACCCATAGGCTCACATGTATGCTATTAATAACCTGAAGATTGACAGCTCTGCTAGCTGAGGTTTTAGTTACAGATCACATTATTAAAAACATAATAGAACTTCGGTTCCTTCAGATGGGTTTGCTATAATTAATTAATTCTTTTTTTTATAATACTGTAGCATCAGCAAGAAGACAGAATCGGAAAACATATCTCCAGGAACAGAGTAAACTTAGTCACAATACAAGCAGAACTGGAACTAACTAGAGGAACTAACTAAAATTCTAATAAACTAAAGGAGATAGACCAAACTCAGTAGTACAGGCATATTAAAGGCCCCACCAACGCACGCGCACACACACACACACACACACACACAAAATAACCAACTCTTTTAAACACCATTAAACATTCAATTTTCATGCTGTTGGAAGCACACATACAACCAAAGGAGACTTAACCAATGCTCTAGTGAGTAATGTCTTTGCTATAGTACTATAATGTGTTTTTGGTATGTTAAGTGGTTATAAATAGCTAGCATTAAAATATATGGATTATCAGTCACTTGTCTTTTGATTTTAAATATTAGCGAAGGCCGATTTCTACTGCTAGGTTCATATAATGAACAACAGAGAAATGTAAAGAAACTGGTTCTAATCACAGACTTGTATATACAGTTGATGGCTCTTACTGAAAGCTTTAATCGCTGAAACATATCACTTTCGGAAATGTAGAGGCTTAGCTGTAGTGAATTTGTGTGGTGCTAATGTTTGTGTCATAGAGTTCTGCTCAACATTTCAGGTTAAAACACACAGTATACACAGGCTTTCGTATTGTTTCTTTACTCCCATAATTACAGTGGGGCATGGAAACATTTTACATTTGTCCCGTTAAATTGGGTCTTGTGATGCCCCCTAGTGTTTACTAATTGTTTTGCAGTGAACCTCTCTTTCAGTTTGTAGGGTTTTAGTGAAGCCAAGGTTATCTCATAAAATTTTGTTTAAATACATGTTAACATGTTTAAGCCCCAGCTCTCAGTTTTTAGTCCAGATGGAGTGGTATAAATCCAGATGGCAGATGCATTTTCTGATTTAAATATAGGTTGTACCTCTTTGAAATGAAAGGAATGTTATATTAAGGATATGTGTAATATATATCTTATCATACGTTTGCTTCTTATGTGGTTAAATCCTCACCTATGTGTATCTTCAGTTAGTGTGGATTATCTGGTGAATCATGTTTATCTAAGGCCTGTACTTGTTCATAGATTAGTGAACTAGCTATATTGGATTGTTGACATTTTGACATATTCCCACATTTGTCCATTTTTAGTGCTATTATCAGTGTTGCCTCCTTAATCTTAAACCCACTCAGGAGCAGATTTGCTCCACAGATCACAGGGTTCAATCACAGATTTGTTCCACAGATCAAAGGGTTCAGTCCCATATTTGTTCCATAGATCACAGGGTTCAGTCACAGATTTGTTCCACAGATCACAGGGTTCAGTCACAGATTTTCTGTCATGACCATATGTTGCAAGTTGGCTATGACCCTTTGGCAAATTCTAACTTTGGCAGATTCCTAGTATACATTGTAGTTCATTTGAAAAATAGAAAAATGTTTTCCCCCCAGACAATTTGCTAATGTGACGTTAACAGGGCAGGACACTACAAATAAGCAAATATTTTCTAGTAGTACTTGTAGGTATAATAGTACTAATACATAAAATACATTTTCCTATTGGCAAAATGTTCTTATAATTATTTTTAGCCAATCCTGAATTCAATCCTGATCTAAATACTACAGTGAGATAAAGAAAACAATATACCACAATATATAGGAATGTATTAGCTACTGTTTTTGAATGTATTAGCTACTGTTTTTGAATGTATTAGCTACTGTTTTTGAATGTATTAGCTACTGTTTTTTTTTTTTTGCTTTGCAGCTGTGCTTGCTGTATTGCCTCTGGTGGTTAACAGTAGATCTCTTTTTACCAGCAAAAATACTTCAACTCTTTCTCTCACCTTTTCCCATTTGATAAATAGCTGATGGCTTTCATGTGCTGATGAACATATCCTCTCAATTCGGGAGGTTGCGGTTTTCTCTGTCCGTTCTCTGCAAGTTTGCATGTACAGCACTGAATGGTCTAGCTTGGAATCATTACAATCATTATATATTTATTAGTGGTCTTGGTTAAGCTCATCATATTATATTGAAGCTTATGTTGTCCAGTAAAACCCAGCTAACGTGTGTAATTGCAGGGGTGGTTAGAGGTGTTTTTACTGAGTCATGGTCTCCTGCAGCCATTCTGCTCTGTCTCAACACCCCTCACTCCAACACCTCACTACGCATGCAGGAACAGTCACGCTCACACAGCTTTACACCCTCCAGTTTTGTCATTCTCTGTTCCCCTTCACACGCACACATATAGATGCACGTTTGAATTTTTTTCTTAAGGGTGTGCCGTATTGGTAGCCAATAGCAACAGTAGACGCAGACCCTGCAGCATCCACAGATAAGAGAGAGAGAGAGAGAAGAGGGAGATGAGAAAATACAGGAAATAAAGAGAGAATGAAAAAGACAAGAAGAATAAAGGATGAAAGCACAAATGAGAAAAGAATGAACCTGCTCCATCCATTTTTAAAGAGTGAACCAGCTCAGTCCATATTTAAGGAGCAGGTGGAGTCTGGTTTGCGTATGTGTGTCAGCAAGTCGACTGGTGCCCACTCCGTTCCTGTCACTGAGATACATTTGCTCACACACTCCCTGTCAGCCTGTAATTAACACAGAACTCTTCTGAGAGATTAGGAGAGATACAGAGAGATACACACACGGAGAGAGAGAGAGGGAGAGAAAGATTAGAGGAGATGCACAGAGAGAGAGAGAGAGAGACATGCAGAGAGGAAAGGGAGAGTGACATATTGAGAGACTGAAAATGTGCTGTGCTTTAGTCCTGATTCTTCTCCGTGTCTGTTTAGACAGAGGGAGAGAGAGAGGTTCAGTGTGAAAGAGGTAGAAGGAGAGAGGAGGAGAGGGCTGTGCTGATGGCGTGTACCTGGCTGTGCTCATTGGCTGCGTGGCTGGTGTGTGTGTGGGCAGGGGGATGGCATTAGAGGCTCCCTGGCATGCCGAGTGGCTTTGCAGGCAGGCATGTACAGTCCCACCCATGACAGGAGCACCATCCACAGACACAGAGACTGAGCACCAGCCAGCTGCCACCTAAAGATTCACGCCTGCCACGTCGTACTTCACCAACCTGTCCTCCAGCGCAGAGCTGCCTCTCTCTCTCTCTCTCTCCTACACACACACACACACACGCACATCATGTGAGGAGTAAAGAGTCAGAGCAGGACTGAGAGCACAAAACTGAGGAAGAGGAGCTACAATGAAGAAAGCTGGGGATTTGTCTTCTTCGCCAAGCTCTGCCGCTGCTCGATGGGGACTCCAGCCTCTCCCTGATAATCAGAACCTCCGCAAGCAGCGTTCCCTTGGCAACCTGATGCTGCTCAGTGACGGAGAGCAAAAAGTGTACGCCTTTGAGCCAGACCAACCTTCATCGCTGCCGCCGGCCTCCTCTTCCTCATGCAGCCGGCAGGACCGGGGCGGCGTGCGCAGGCGGGATGGAGCGGTGAAGGCACGCTCCCTCTCCCTGTCCCTCACCAGAATGCTCTCCCATTCCGAACACTCGCTCATCCCCGTGCCCTGGGGCCACAGGATCGGCCGGGCAGGGAGGGCCTTGGAGCAGCTCGCCCACAGACCCAGGGGCAGCCGGGAAGAAGAGGAGGATGAGGAGGAGGAGGGAAGGCGGGTGGGGGAGGCAGACTCCGGAGACTGGGCTGAGGAGATTGAGAGTGCCAGGGAGGAGAGAGCCCAGCTGGATAAGGAGGTGATCCTCACCATGCTCGGAGACCTGGAGCAGGTCTTGAACACACACACGCGCTCCATGAGTAAGTGTCCAACACACTGAAACATGTATTCTACTTATAATAATGAATCTGCATGGGTGTGTGTGTGTGTGTCTATAGAGGATACCAAAACATTAGGTTATAACACTGTTTCAACTGTGCTGGTGCTCTCTTAGGTTGTTGTAATACACCCATGTACTGTAATACACTCATGTACTGTCCAGCTTTCTGTGCTTTTAATGAAAGGAACTGCAGAGATGAGTGATGGTCATGGCAGTGTTGTGAGCCTTTCTACGCAGGACTATGTCTTGAAGATTTGTCCTGTTTCCACGTTCCTGCAAGACAGTTATATGGAACTCACTGAAACCACTGATTTTACCTTTAACTTTACCATTGTTTTATTTGCCGTCTTGCAGCAGCCATTACATCGTTAATGCTCCTGTGCCTCTAGCACTGTGTCTCCAGGACTGTCTCTAGCACTGTCAGAAAGTAGCTGTAGTTACTGCAGTATATGGTATTATGGTGCCGATAGTATATGGTATTTACCGTGGAATTTATTATGGTGCTGGAATTAATAATGGTGCTGGTGGCTCTATTTTCTGGATGGCTGTGTGCTGCCTAGCTCCTTCCAGTCTTGTAGATGTAGTTGAATTGGAGCTGTCCACCCTCCCAGCAGAACCATGTACCTCAGAGCTGACCTGTCCCACCCTCCCAGCAGAACCATGTACCTCAGAGCTGAGCTGTCCACCCTCCCAGCAGAACCATGTACCTCAGAGCTGAGCTGTCCCACCCTCCCAGCAGAACCATGTACCTCAGAGCTGAGCTGTCCACCCTCCCAGCAGAACCATGTACCTCAGA
>JAOYMR010000003.1:7482073-7494203 GCA_025802075.1 Tenebrosternarchus preto
CCTCGTGCAGTGAGTTAGTCCTACATTCATACAGAAAGTGGCTTGAGTGTTCCTCCTGTAGGTTCTAGTTCTAATCTTCCCCACTTCATGAGCACTGAGCTCACCTTTACCATTCATTTGCAATTGCCAAATGACTCTGGAAGGACACTGCCTCTGCCAGATTCAGGGCCAACCTCCATTCTTAGCCCTCATGCTCCCTTCTTCTTCTCTTCCTGCTAAGTGTGAACCTTGAAACTAATCTCCTAAATACACACCAATTAATGATTTCTTTGAAAGTGGTCTTTAAAGGGGTGGGGTGGGGGGGATTTCTCTGTAAATTTATAGTTCTCATTTCTCATAGATTTCTCTGTGCCTTTAGATTTCTCATTTTGTATTCATTGTTGTTCACATGATTATGGCATGTCTCTTTAGCTGTGCTGAATTTTGGCCTTAATAACAGAAAACTGGCGTCTTGGGGACAGCATAGTGAGTTCTACCACACATCCCACACACACTGAGTTCTGAGGTTGGCTTCACACAAAGCCAAGAAAGCTCATTTGATTTCTTGTCTTTCTTTTCTGCTGGTCTTTGTACATACCGCACTTTGCGGAGAAACTAAGTTGTTCTCCAGTCTCTGCTCTAAAGTGTAATTTAGGAACATTTGTTTCATAATGAGTCTCTGAAGACAGGTTTCATAGCGAGTCCCTGAGGACAGGTTTCATAGCGAGTCCCTGAGGACAGGCTTCATAGCGATTTTTCCACGTTAAGGTTTTGTTGCATCTGATGGGGATCTATTGAAAAGCAAAAATTTCAGTACTAGTAGATTATAAAGCGGTTAACATTCATGCACTTTAAGACTATTGATGATTTTGTCTCTTTCTCTTTTACAGACACCTATAAACATGTGTTGCTTCCATTTTAAACACCTTCAAACACACACACATTCACATACACAATTGCACACACCCACAAATTCCCTGAATGCTATTTCCATGCTAGAAAATACCCACTGGTACTGCTCTCTGACTCCCCAACTCTCTGAAGACTCTCTCTGGCCTTATTACATCATCTCTCTTTAGCCTTATTATAGACACACTACCTCCATACTCATTGACAGCTTTCAGGAAAGCTAACAGACTGTAACAGTTGCTAACAGTCTGTAACAGTCGCTAACAGTCTGTAACAGTTGCTAACAGTCTGTAACAGTCGCTAACAGTTACTAACAGTCTTCCACTGAACACTCATACCAAACCTTGTCCTGCAGCAGACTCAGTGACTCATTGCTGTAGATGTTTAGTAATGGCCTGAGGCCTGAGTGTAGTTGTCTTCTCTGTTCATGTCAAACACTACCAGCTGGAGGATTTTACAGACATGGTGAGGGAAGATGGGAGAATGATGTGGTGTTTGTTCCTGGTGGACCACCTTGGGCTGTGAGAATGGCAGAGAGAAAAACAAACTTGCATTTTCCTCTCTCTCTCTCTCTCTCTCTCTCTCTCTCTCTCTGTCTATCTCGCTCACTCTTTGTTTCCAAATATAATAATCCCCACCCACATTGTTTTTGTTACTTTAAAAACATTCTCCATATCTCACAATGCTTGGCAACCAGGCCTTAAGTAGATGTAGTAGCATGTTGAGTGAATACAGGGATGAGTTGAAGCAGTGTATTGAGTGAATACAGGGATGAGTTGAAGGAGCGTGTTGAGTGAATACAGTGATTTGTGTTTAAGTGTTGATGAAACTAAAGAGATAACTGTAGACTTTGGGAGGACTTGTTTCCACAGCCCAGCCCAACAGTAGCTTCCCTTCCTGTGTAGGATGAGAAGGGCAAACATGCCTCACCCTGTACTCACCACATTCTATCAGGGGTAACAGGAAGTGTCCTGACCAGCTGCTGCACTGCTGTGAGAGGCAGTCTCTGACTGCCCTTGACACACAGCGGATTGTGTGAACAGCTGAGAAGATAAAACCAGGAGTGTGGGTTAGTTATATATTTAATTGATAATGTGGGTTTTATTGTATTTAGTTTTTGTAGATTTTGTATTATATTAATTATGTTTTTGTAATTTTCATGTTTACCTGCCTTTGGACTGCAGATGGTACCTAGCTTTTTATCTAACTCTGGTGCAAAGCATCTTCTCTTTTGAGAGTAATGTGTTTTCTGCAGGGTCCCTGACAAAAGAAACAAACTGACAAAAAAAGAAACAAGCTGAACTAAAGTAGTCTCTTTACCCGCCATCAACACGTGATGGTACACGTGATGTCGGATTACACGTGACTGTTTCATTGTTTTTGAAGTGTGCCGTGGGGAAATGGGTGTAACACTTGGAAATTTAGTGTCTCTCTAATGGCACTACCTAGTGTAGGAGTTTCACAAACATCCAAACTCATCTTTTTATGTATATGTATATGTATGTATATTTTCCAGGTTTGATAGTATTGTACTATCAAACAACATGCTTGGTTTTGTTTAGGACAGTAATTTCAGTAATAATCTTTCGGTTGAAAAGGTGGCTTGTACTTTAGTAAAGTAATGAGAGATTTGTACTATACTGAGCTGCTAATGTGTGTTTTTCTACTGTACTGAGCTAATGTGTGTTTTTCTGAATTGTACTGTACACATGACTTGGTGGAAGAGACATTACAAGCATGAATTAATGGACTAGACAACTGCTCAAATTAAGGCAACCCTGTGTTAAATTGAATAAGGAATAATTAGTGGTGCAATCTCCTGTGTCTCGGATATTGAGTGTATATTCATGTGGTCTTTATTGGCAGTTATCTTACATGATTCAGTTGCATTGCCCTGATGAGTCAGTTCATGTTATTTCACATGTAATTTGATTGTCATTTTCCAGTCTCCCTCTTTTTCATTGTGAATGTTATTCAATTACATTTTTTAGAAGCTTAAGTGTATACAGCATGATTGCTAATGGGTCCTCAGACATGGCAGTTTTGCAGTATTCAGTTAAGTGAACCAAAACAACAGGTGTGAATGGAAAAAATATTCTACAGATGTCCCAGCGGTCACAGCTAGGTGCAGTAGACCACCCTTCAGTCAGTGCTCTCTGGGCTTTAGATTATTGCTTTCTGTTTTGTGCGTGTAATTACATTCTTCTCTATATGACCTGTTTGTGTTGTTTGCCCCTTTCATTTTAGCAGACTGTGTTGTAAATCTAATGATATTAGTTGAGTCATGCTTAGCTGTGCCCGTGTGGTACCAGTGTTTTGCAGCTGAGTTCTTTAGAGTCTGCCCTGTGCCGAGGGCCAGATGGTAGGGTGGGGCATCACCAAGGATCACCAGATGGTAGGGTGGGGCCACCAGCCAGGCTATTTTTTACCAGTCTCTGGGTGTGCATTGTATGCTCCACAGAGGGAGGAAGCACATGTGTTTCATGTGTGAGAGGGTTAATTGGTCTTTCTCAGATTAAAACCCAAATTTTTCCTCTCTCTTACCACAGTGTCAGTTTCAAGTGAATATCTGCATTGCAGCAGCCAAACCTGTCCTTCTTTCTCTCTCTCCTTCACATTCTCTTTCTCTCTCTTGGGGTCTTTGTCTTTGCTCCCCCACACCCACAGAGAGCTCATGAACACTGTCTGAGGGTCTAGAAAGAGAGACAGAGAAAGTATTATGTTGTCATATTGTGCCTCTGCAAGGTCACCTCTATTTGCAGTTCCACCACAGACATGTAAAGCGGCTTCCTCTAAAGTTTATACATCTCAACCAATGACTCCTGTGACTCACAGGTACTAATGTGGTCAGGAACATTAAGTATGCATGAGCATATCTAAATATATTTCACTGATGTGAAGGCAATGACTTGCGCTCTTCTCTGTGCTGAGTTGAGATGAGTTCAGTTCAGCGTCACTCTTCCTCCTTTCTGCTGTGGTGCTGATATGGATTGGATAGTGACATCTCCAGCTCAGCTCTGATAGGCTAAGAGGGTTTGTTAAGGGCCAGGGGGAGCGTGTGAGGGCTCATGAGGTATAGAAGCTAGGATGGGTGGATGGTTGATTAGGCAAAAGGATGGGGGAGGAGAAGAGGAGTGGTGAGCTCAGTCTCTGTCAGCCTTTACTGAGCAGGTAGGCTGCACTCTTTCCCCTTTCCCTCCTTCTCTCTCTCTTGCTCTTCTCTGAGTGCAACAGCGTGATCAAACACTCCCAGACATTCAGACAGCATCAGTCACGCTGTGGTGAGTCCAGATCCACTGTGACCCTTAATGCATTCCCTGTTTCTTATGGTTCCTCAGAATTCAGGGTGGCCTCTAGTTTTTACCCAGAGGAGTGAGACAGCTGTTGAGCAGTGATTAAAGTAATTAGAAAGGACTTTGACTCCAATTCCGATCTGTAATTGCAAGGAAATGAGGGTTTGGTGGTTACTGACGAATTATGTAGCTGACAGATTGGGTTGAGTGCTCAACAGCTTCTCTTAGTGGCAGCCAGTTATGTAGGCTTCATGTTAGTGTGGGACCTAATAGGAAGGAGGACTAATCCCTTGTTGAGTGCTGAATTGTACAGTCTTCTTAGTGCAGTTGAAAGGGTTCTGTATGCTTCTCCTCTGATGATGCTTTGAAATAGTATTTCTAAAAGAGTTTTGAAAGTGTATTTCTCCTAATGTGTATCCTCTGATTTATTGAAGGAGGATGGGCAGAATTAAGGACTGTACAAATGTGTATGAGAATAAACCTGTTTTTCAGTCAGTACATTAAACACTTATCAGTCATGTCATATTGTATCACATATGCCATTTGCTGCTTTAAAATGTCTGTTATCAGCTTTTCATATGGCGCATCTTGTTGCATTGTTGGGCAGAGAAATCACTACTTTTCTGTTTCATAGATGTGTCCAGCAAATATCACATACAGGCAAATTGTGTGCTATACTTGTTCTCATCAACATGAATCATTAAACACCTTCCAGACACTGTAAACAGGTCTAGCACCCTTCCATCATTCTAATCTCTATTCCTGCAGTTCTGAGTGCTGCTGTCCCAGAGCTGAATGTTGCATTAAAGTATTAGTACATGGCCGAGAGGAGACAGTACTCAAGGCATGTTCTTCTGCCTTCTTCCTGAAAGTACTTTCATGCCCAGCCAAGCATGCTTAAGAGCTATTGTATTTTAAATGAAAACATAAGAAACCATAATGACATGCAGAAGCACAGATGTATCAGGAATTCATGTAGCAATATATAACAAGTTTTGATAGTTCTGTCAGCAACTGTCAGTTCATATGACTCATTAAAGGTATGCTGTGTTAAACTCTCAGTTCATATGTATCATTAAAGGTATGCTGTGTTCAACTCTCAGTTCATATGTATCATTAAAGGTATGCTGTGTTCATATGAATCATTAAAGGCATGCTGTGTTCATATGAATGTGATATTAAGGTGTGAGTAGGGAGTGAGCTTTTCTGAGCTTTCCTGTATGTGTTGAGAGATTGAAATAGCTGAGAGCAATTTCTGTGGAGGCAGAGAGAGAAAACCAAACAAAACTACAGAGAACGGGTGGTATAGGGTTAGAGAGTCCAAGAGATTAAGATAGAGATTAAATCAGAGAGCTGTGGAAAAACAGATGGAGAGATAGAAGGAAAGAAAAAGACCGACCCCTTAGGGACTCAGCCAATCAGACCCATCATAGTTGAGGCCACTCTGACAGGGCTATGATCTGCGATGTTAATGCAAGCAGGCCAGATGCAAAGAGATGCAATCTAATTATAGGGCTTGAAAAGCACTATATTGTTATATCGTTTTTTGTTTTTCAACACATTTCTGCAATACAGCCCAAACCGCTTAAGGTACAGACTCCGTTCAAACTGCATTTTGAAGGTCTTGGCTCTGAGACCTGTGCTTTGTCTTTTTTGGAGTCAATCGGATTTATGGAATTTAATAAAATTAGGATTAAAACTTTTATCCCCTGCCCATTGAAATGAATGGCGGAATGTTCATAATTTCAAATCTAAACTGTGATTTTAGAGCAGAAGTATTTCTTGATTTTTTTTTTTCCTCTTAATAAACACTTTCACCTAGAAACTCCATTTAAATTTCATATGATAAACATGTACTTTCTGACATATCAAAATATCTCATCATTTTATCAATTAGTTTAGAGTTATTAGCATTTGTTTAGCACTAGGCACTGAAAACTTCCCCATTGAGTCCCGTGTTTCTCAACATCAGAATTGGCTTTTTCACAATTTTTCTGTGTTTAACCTGTCATAAATCATAAATTTTTGTCTCTGTCCACACAAAATCTTCAAGGGGTCCTCTCTCTCACCATCTCTTCAGATAAGCCATAACTTATATAATTTCCGAATTATATAATTATGACACATTGTTTGGAGGGTGCGAATTGGGCTCAAACAAGGCTTGTCAACTAAGGGCTGCATATTAAGACTAACAGTTAATTTGAATGACTCTTCCGCAAATCTAGTTTCAACCTAATATACCACTGTGTATAAAAAAAAAAGCTCCCAACTGTGATCAATGTGAACAAAAAGAAAAAGTTAATTATACATTCATTGATAGTTTGAGAGAACAGTTGGGAAGAGCAGAATGTATAGTTTTGAATCACTATAAGAAGAATGAGTATAAAGTTACAAGTCCTCCAAAAAGGAGAAAGGCTTTATCTGTACTGACCAACCAAGCACCACCAAATACTTGCTGTGTTTACATGCAGAGATTTTCCTCACCGTGAATGAGTTAATTTGATTGAAACTTCTCACTGAGCTTCTCACAATACTCTGTATATAACCATGATAACAAAATGATACATTACTGTTGTTCTACTGTTGAGACATTGGGTGGTGAGATGCACCTACGTGATGTACACCTATATCTGACATGTACAGGCATCCAGCTGCATCAAGTCTGGTCTGACAGACAGGAGCACACATCCAATGATGAGGGAGGCTTTGCCCTGCAAGCCTATAGGATACGGCTGTGCTACAGTCTCTGATGAAAGTGTTGACTTCTCAGATACTGAACAGGGCATGCTTTGTGAGTCTTCGGTTACTTAAATATCGCATTAGTAAGCTTAATGATAAACTGATACAGAAACTTGGTTTGTTTCCCAATGCACAGCAGGAAAATGCCTATGGAAGCAACCTTCTTTTCTGTTCTTGATTATGGTGATATGCTGTATAGAAATGCCTCAGCTAGCATTTTTAAGGCTCTGAACTTCATGTATTAATCCACTCTGAGATTCATTACTTGATATCTGTATAGAACTTATCTTTTTGTTTTATATGATAGTGGCCACCTTTTGTATCTCTTATCTGTATCTCTCTTTATCTGTAACTCTTTTTATCTGTATTTTATCAAACAGATTCCAATGTATATTACATCCACGCTCACTGTAAATAATGGATTTTACCAAACCTGTTCAAGTGGATTTACTGCAGTGCAGTTCTCCTGAGCTTTTAGTGAGTGGGTAAACCTGATTTAACTCTAATTCACTAGTGCACTGGCATATGATACAGGAAAAACTTGTTCATCCCCACTGCATTTTAAAAAAATTACATCTTAAAAATGTTTGTGATTCTTTTAGCCTTGTTTGCAACTCTACATTATTGTAGTTCTTTTACAGCTCTTTGTTTTATTTTCTTATACATTTGTTAATTTTTTTTTTTTTTACTCTTCCACCACCCTGTGTTTTAAACACATCTCTAGGAGGTTTGGTTAACTACTTGATTGTCCTACTATTCATGGCTAGATACTGTGATGCGCTCTTGCAGAAGTGGTGCCCAGCAGACTGTGTATGTAGCCCAGTGCAGGGGTCCTAACCAACATAATAAGGAAGGTAGAAGAAAGCATGTCATTGCACCTGGGTTTGAATTGTGGCAAAGGTTTTGGGTCCCCTGCTGGACTATGAGGTGGCCAGCAGCAAATGTGTCGTACATGTATATGTTACACAATGTAAACACTCAAGCTTGCAACAGAGGAATATATCCTAGGCACAAATATTTATAAAAAAAAATCAAACAAAAAATACAAATTTACATAATTTACAAATAATAATTAAATAAATTGTTGTTTTAGTAATAAAAAATGTGCAGTACTATGATTTCTTTTTGACTTCCCATCTCACCCGTTGATTCTTTTCTAAATCTGTTCTATATAATTATCACTTGCCCAAAACTAATATAACTTGTAATAAGCATGATTGCATTTGTTCATCAATTATGACTTTCCTATTAAGGATAAAGTACCATAACGTAACTAGCTAATGTTGCCTAGTTTGTGGCTAGCTAATATTGCCTAATGTTGTGCCAGCAAGTATGTCAGCTAAATAATTCTGAATGATTCCAGCTAGTTTGCTACCTTATGCTAGCTAAGTAGGTAGTAAAGCTAGCAAACTTGATAATGTTAAAAGTTCTACCAAAAAGTTTAGCGGTTCTTCAGCAAACTACATTATAACTGAATAGCTTTATAAAATAAAGAGAAATCTGGCTTTCATTTTGTATTTTCTGGGAAGGAAGCAGGTTTTTTTTTTTTTTTTTTTTTTAATCCAGGGTAAGCAATCTAATGTTGAAGAAGAAAACAGAAAATAACATTCACGTCATGTTTTGTCATAAAATCTTAATGAAGAAAACAAAATGGAATCCTTTGCTCTAGTAGCAACCACCTGAAGGGAAGGCCCTGGTACACTAGAGTTTGTCCTCTCATGGGCCCAGAAAGTCATTTGGCCCAAGTGAGGGAGAACATTTCTGAGAGCTAACAAAACAGTTCAAGATCACATATGTGAACTGAACATAGCTGATTAGTCATTCGTGATTAGTCATTACAACTTTTCTCACTTAAGCATTCCTGATCTCCAAAACTCTTACTTTTCCAGTGGCACAAAGTTACCATATAAGCCACAGTGACAACGCAATAAAAATCATGAATGGAACTGAGGTGAAGAAATAAAATTTGCTTCATTTTGTCTCTCAGTCTCATCTAATAGCAGTACCTGGATAGTGACTGACATAAGCCCTGTAGCCTCAAGCATGTATGATACTGCACCCTCACCCCCTCTTTGAACTGTGTGAGGCAGCTCTTGAGAGGAAGTGTGCTCATGAGACCAGCACAAATATAGAAATGGATTCAGCTCCAGTCCCACGAACATAATAGAGTAATATTACTTGTGAAGTATCACTTTGAACCTGTGAGAGTCTGAGAGCACTCAGTTAGTGTCCATGACACTTTGTTTATATAATTGGCCACAATCAACCAATCTATAGATGTCAGGGTCTTGAGCCTCACTAGTAGAGCCAATTCCACTTCTACACACAGACAAAATAAAGACTTTGCTGAATGGCTGCACCAAGTTTTTTGTCAAGGTGCCCCAATGAAGTGCTCCATGCTGGAAATTCACCTTTTTCTCAGGGGTAGTAGGAGGAACTCTTTTGTCCAATGAGGTGGCATCTCAAGAATCTGGACTGAAGAATGTGGCCTCTGTGGCCGACTTTCGGCAGACTTTCTCATGGGATCAGATGGGGTAGAGTTAGGGTTTTTTTTTTAGCCACTGCCACATCAAAGGACATGTACATGGGCCGTACATGGACCTTTCTGGGCCTGGATGCTCTTGGCCCATGGAAGGTGCTGGTGAAGGTTGCATGGGGAGTGACTGATGTAGCATTGCCTTTCAGACAGTTAAATTGCCTCATCATTCATTTTCTTGCCATCAGACCTGCATGAGAGCTGCAGCAGGGCCAAAGAAAGCCTGACCTGTTCCACCAAGATTTCTCAGATGGGTCTTTTCTCACTGTCAGACAGATCTAAGAGATTAAGACAAAAGGCCATTGACCTTGACTGTGTTTTTTCACAGAATCTTTCCCTAAAGAATTGTGCTCTGTAGGGGGCATGTTAAACAGAGACAGTACAATGCTGAATTTTTTTATTGAGGATAGACTTCAGTTTACACATCCATTCTGGGTCAGCTGTGTTTAAAACGGTCAGTTAATTTTGAGATGATTGGCAATAAAGAGGACAGTTGAAGTTGCGAGAATGTCTACCAAGGACTAACGCTATGTGATGTCTGCATGCAGAGTGAGGCATTGGATGTGCACTTCTGTTTGTCAAGGCAGACTGAAATTTGATGTTTCTACAGAGATGGTATGGATGTCTCCCATAGGTGGATCTCAAACAAAAAATGATGAAAGAGAACTTTCAGTGCATATAAAACGCTTTATTTAGTATTAATGCAACCAAAACAATGATTTTCTCCTGGATGTCCTTCAGCATGTTATATTTTTGCCATACTCTGCTTGTGATTAAAACATTTCCTAAAATATGGAGAAGAACGAAAGGTGAGTAAAGGAGTAATTTATATTTCAAAACATTTGTTGAATGCCCCAAAAATCATTTTGAATCTTTTGCCAAATGTTCAAACTACTTTCAGACTTTTCAACATTGACAACACTTTTTTAAATTTTTTTATTAGAACAGTTGCTCTCACCATGTTTGTGTGGCACGGCATGACAGACGAGCAAAAAAGGGCATAAAGATCAAAGGGTTTTACATCACAAACTTTCCTTGATCAACAGATTATTAAAAGAGTATGACATATTTGGATCAAATTTCATGAAGACTATTTGAAGGTTATTTATTATGATAAATGATTTGTCTGCATATAAACATAAGTGAGAAATATTCCCCAACCTAGGGTTAGGATTTCTCTGAAATGGGGAAGAATGTTCTTCTTCTCTGTCTTGTTAGTTCTTTGATAGTTTTGGAGAATGTTAAAGCCAAAAGCCAAAATGTGTCTGACGCACTCTAGTGTCAGGCAACGTTAAAATTTTAACCCCATTTTCACTAAATGAACAAAGCAAAATACAAAGGGACATTTCATGTTACACATTTGGTTTTTTTGGCAGGTATGTTCAGTTACTTCTGCAAGTTCACTTCCTGTTAATCTTTCAATGTTTTTCATTTAGACAAATATATTTTAGAATATGATATTTAAAAGTACATCATGAAGTGACTGAGAGCTAGGTTTAGTTCACTGACAGGTGGTCTAGAAAGCACTTTTTACTACTTATCAGACTTTCCATTCCATAGCCCTTTGAAGAATTTGTACTTTCTCTGGGGGGATTCGTACGTATTCAGTCATAACAATATGTGAGTGAGGTCCAGCACCACTGCTGGCTAGCTTGCACTCAGTGTTCCAGTTTATTCCAAAGGTATTCAGTGGGCTTGAGGTCAGCGTTTTTGCAGGCCACTGGAGATCTATCACACCAAACTCATCACTCGAGATCCCTCACACCAGACACATCACTTGTCCACACGAGACCATAACCTTTCCTCCATTTTAGCACTGTGTACTCTGGTAGGTAACATTCTCCTATCTGTCTGACTGGTGGCTAGATAGTAGATAGTGAAGCATGATTCACCACTTCAAATTCGACTGTTGTAGAGGAAATAAACCAACTGAAAAGAAACTCCTCCAGCAGAGTGTACTGGGGCAGGAGCACAGCTGGGCTAAGAGCTCTCTCTGGAATGCTGTTAGAGGAAGCGCAAGAGTTTTTGAAGCTCATTGATTTCGATTGCATGCTAAGAGCCCATGTATGCATATGACACATGACTCTGCCTGTCCCTGTTGTGCTGGGCGTTCCTGAACCTGGAATATCAAAACATCAGCGCCCTATTCAGATAATATCATGCATGGCTAGGGAGAGTTGCCTACTTGTAAAAATCATAGTGATTGCTCTGATGAGAATACAGTTGTTCTACTTTCAGGACTGGATTTGTTGTGGTAGACAGAGGTAAACTTGTAGGGCAGGAATCATATCATGGATATCAAAAGTGCAGGGTGACTCTGGCTTAGGTGAAATAGGTGGCTATTTCAGTTGACCAGTCTGCCTGTCACATTCTTTCTTTTTCTCTCATGCTCTGTCTCTCTCTCATATATATATACATTGAGCAATATTTGAAGAATTTTCTGTGTAGACCAAATGCTGGTCTCTGCTCGGACCCCCACTGCTATGCATACCTTTGATCTCTCACTTGGGGTCGTGCCCCACCACAAATTGTTGTACTGTAAATGAATGCATGATCCTGTGGCTGGTGCACTGTTATTCTTATTCTTAACATGTATTGCCTCATTGCAATATCTAACCGATTGCAATGTGTAATTAATGGGTTGTAATAATCCTAAACTCTTCCATCCTGAGGT
>JAOYMR010000003.1:7515155-7528682 GCA_025802075.1 Tenebrosternarchus preto
CAAGGAGAGAATTACAGTAATCTAGTCGAGAAGTGACAAGACTATGGACAAGAATGGCAGTAGTATGGGGGGTAAGGAAAGGGCGAAGGCGGTTAATATTACGAAAGTGAAAATAAGCAGACCGGGTAATATTATTAATGTGTGATTGGAATGATAAAGTGCTAAGAATGACTCCCAAGCTCCTAACCTTGATTATTATTATTATTATTATTATTCTTGATTATCCCATTATTATTATTAGTTTGTTTATACTGTTCATGGAGGTTGTTGGAACAGTATCATGCTGGATAGACAGTGGTCTACCAAACACATGCACCAACACCTCACGCTCTGCCTCCCCACACACACACAAACCAAACACATGCACAAACACCTCACGCTCTGCCTCCCCACACACACACACAAATCAAACACTTGCACAATACCAGCCTTCTAAAAGCTTAAAAGCCTTCTTATTCCAGATACATTCGAGATGGCCTCACACACACACACACACACACACACACAAACATACAATAGAGCTTGACGCACACGGCATTCAGAATCAGCATTTACTGGCTTTTCGGCTCTGAGACGTGAAGAATGGTATTTCAGCGCTGAAGCTGATGACTCACGAGGTGCTGCTGTGTGCGTGTCATCATGAACCATGCCTGATCACTCTCTGCGTCCTCCACAGATCTGCTCCTCGATGACGGTTGCGAGGGAAACCTGCGCAAGGAAGGCCACAGTGTGCGCATTGTGGTTTCCATCTCCAGCAGCTCCAACAGGACCATGGTGAGGTCCTTTAGATGAAGATGAAGTGTTTAGATGAAGTGTTTAGATGAAGATGAAGCGTTTAGATGAAGATGAAGCATGCATTTAGGCTGCAGTGTGTCTGTGTCCTCTAAGTTTAAGAAATGAAAGACACATAGCATACACAATGCAATATTTAGGCAGACAACTTTAATTATACACAATTGCACATAATTGCAGGTCAACAAGTAGTGTAAAAATAGTTACAGTAGTCATGCCTTCCTTATTACACACGTTGACATAACCAATGTTATCAGGAATATCATCATTAACTCCCTCAAACCCCACATCAGCAGGCTGTGCAGAGTCAGGACTGTTTGATTGGCTCCATTGGCGTCAGTGGAAAGACCAAGTGGGATGTATTGGATGGTGTAATACGACGGCTGTTCAAGGTTACAACTCAGTGTTTATTACCTAACTAATCATAAGAACACATGCTGTATATGATCCTAGTAGTTAGCTCACTCAGTAGTACATATTAAGAATTTATACTAGTTAAGAGTTCAGCAATTAGTATTTTCAGTATATTTTTCAGTAATAATTTGAGAGTACTGATGCTACATAAAACTACATATTGATGCTACATGAAATTATACATGAAAACTGTGCTATACTTTGAAAAGAATCTTACTAAAACATACTAGTCTAAAAGAAATTGAACATTATGATTCTCTATACAAAATACCCTTTGTTTCATGTTTATTTCTCAGTTTGGCTCAGGAGTATTTGTTTCATGTTTATTTCTCTGTTTGGCTCAGGAGTATGTGTTTCGCGTGGACCCATTGACAAGTCTGGGCTTGAGCTCAGACAGCATAGTGAGCTACAGGATGGGGGACGTTGTTCGCTCCCACGTCACCGAGCTCCCTGAACTGCTGCCCTGTGGGTACCTGGTGGGCGACAACAACATTATCAGTGTCAGACTCAAAGGTGAGAGATTTCTCAGCTCCCATCTCAACCCTGTCCTCTGGACAGCCCTTAATGCTACCCTGTCCCCTAACAACCAGGAGGACGGCCCCTAACGCCACCCTGTCCCCTAACAACCAGGAGGACGGCCCCTAACGTCACCCTGTCCCCTAACAACCAGGAGGACGGCCTCTAACGCCACCCTGTCCCCTAACAACCAGGAGGACGGCCCCTAACGTCACCCTGTCCCCTAACAATCAGGAGGACGGCCCCTAATGCCACCCTGTCCCCTAACAACCAGGAGAATGGCCCCTAATGCCACCCTGTCCCCTAACAACCAGGAGGATGGCCCCTAACGTCACCCTGTGACCATCTCTAATGAACAAAAAATCACTCCAAAAATAATTAATAATAACAAAAAAAAAGTGAAGAAGTGAAAAGGCTACATTCTTGTTACTGTGTGTGTTTCATTCTAGTTACTGTGTGTTTCATTCTAGTTACTGTGTGTTTCAGAGCTGAACTTTTCCACATATAACTGAATCTTTAACATAGTGAACCAAATAGAAAAAAAAAGTTTACATATTAAGCAAACAACAAAAGACCTAGTGAGACTCACGCAGTAACACTCGGTTGGATCTCCCTGTACAACTAACTATAAGATAAATAAATAAGTAAATGAATATAAAATAAATAAATGGGTAAATAAGTGCACCCTTCCTGCCCTGCTCAGGTGTGAGGGAGAGCAGCATAGACAGCCTGGTGTTCGACACCTTGATCCCGAAGCCCATCATGCAGCGCTACCTCAACCTGCTACTGGAGCACCGCAGGATCATCCTGTCCGGGCCGAGCGGCACGGGAAAGTCCTACCTGGCCACACGCCTGGCTCACTACATCATCAACAAGAGCGGCCACGAGGTGAACGGCTGCAGCCTGGCATGTTTCAGCGTGGACCAGAAGTCCAGCAAGGTAGGTGGTGATGCTTGGGAAGAGTAGGGTGTAGCGTGTCATGAACAGCAAGGATGTTTAATTTGAGAAGAAATCCACTTTACATGAGAAAATAAGAGAAGGAGGAAAATGCATTTATGTACTATAAAATACACTGTACAGTATAACAAAAGAAAATGGGATGGGAGGAAAATTAGTTACTTCTATCTGATTTTGTGTGTATTCTTTTTGCATTGTGTGTGTGTGTGTGTGTGTGTGTGTGTGTGTGTGTGTTGGGGGGTGGATGGGTGCATGTGTGTATGCATATACATGCATGCTTCCATTTGTGTGGGTATATGTTGGCCTTTACAGCAGGACCTACGGCAGTATTTGTCCAGCCTAGCAGAGCAGTGCAACTCAGAGGGGAGTGAGGGAGAGCTCCCCCTAGTGGTGGTCCTCGATAATCTGCACCACATTGGCTCTCTCAGTGATATCTTCAATGGCTTTCTCAACTGCAAATATCACAAATGGTAATCAAGTCCTAACTCACTTGGTGTTGTTTATAGTGCTTATAATAATTTAGGTTTTAGGCATTTTAGTTTTACTTTTTAGTTTTATTTAATAATAATTGTTTTTTCAGTGAATTGGGTTTTGTTCTTTTAAACTGCACTTAAACATACTTTCTTGTATATGTTCCACAAACATGCTTTCATGTACATGTGCCAAAAAATAGTGAAACATAAACAATAAACATGTTGCACGTGAAATGTATATAATAAAATGTATATAATTTTTCTGACACAGTTATTACTGAATAAACTGAAATAGGTTAAATTGTAGAAAACAAACAAAAGAAGTGGCAAACACAATTTTTCTTTGTGAGTAAGTGGTTTTACTAGACATGCATAACAGTGTATTATGTATAACTTTGTGTTCCTTTTCCAGCCCTTATGTCATTGGAACCATGAACCAGGGTGTGTCCTCCTCCCCCAACCTGGAGCTGCATCATAATTTCAGGTGTGAGAAGATCTGCTAGCTCTTAAGTGTGTTCTGGAGCTCTTAAACGTGTTCTTAGAGAGTGTTCTTAAACGTGTTCTTACAGAGTGTTCTTAAACGTGTTCTTAGAGAGTGTTTTTAAACATGTTCTTAGTGAGTGTTCTTAAAAATATTTCTTAAACATGTTTTTAGCAAGTGTTCTTGGACGTGTTCTTAGAGAGTGTTCTTAAACGTATTCTTAGTGTTCTTAAACGTGTTGTTAGTGATCTTAAATGTGTTCTTAGAGAGTGTTCTTAAATGTGTTCTTAGTGATCTTAAACGTGTTTTTAGAGTGTTCTTAAATGTGTTCTTAGAGAGTGTTCTTAAACGTGTTCTTAGTGTTCTTAAATGTGTTCTTAGAGAGTGTTCTTAAACGTGTTCTTAGTGAGTGTTCTTAGAAAGCATTCTTAAACATGTTCTTAGTGTTCTTAAACAAGTTTTTAGCGAGTGTTCTTAGACATGTTCTTAGAGAGTGTTCTTAAACGTGTTCTTAGAGAGTGTTCTTAAATGTGTTCTTAGAGTGTTCTTAAATGTGTTCTTAGTGATCTTAAACTTGTTTTTAGAGTGTTCTTAAATGTGTTCTTAGCAATCTTAAACATGTTTTTAGAGTGTTCTTAAATGTGTTCTTAGAAAGTGTTCTTAAACATGTTTTTAGCGAGTGTTCTTAATCATGTTCTTAGAAAGTGTTCTTAAGCATGTTCTTAGAGAAGGTTCTTAAACGTGTTCTTAAACGTGTTTTTAGAGTGTTCTTAGTGTTCTTAAACATGTTCTTAGAGAGTTTTCTTAAATGTGTTCTTAGAGAGTGTTCTTACAACGTGTTCTTAAACATGTTTTTAGCGAGTGTTCTTAGTGTTCTTAAACATGTTCTTGGAGAGTGTTCTTAGATGTGTTCTTGGAGAGTATTCTTAGAAAGTGTTCTTAAATGTGTTCTTAGAAAGTGTTCTTAAATGTGTTTTTAGAGTGTTCAGAAACATGTTCTTGGAGAGTGTTCTTAAACGTGTTCTTAGAGAGCTCTCAATGTAGTCCTTGTGGCTGCATGTGCAGGTGGGTGTTGTGTGCGAACCACACCGAGCCGGTGAGGGGGTTCCTGGGACGATTTCTCCGCAGGAAGCTGATTGAGACTGAGATCGAGAAGAACATGCGCAGTAATGACCTCATCAAGATCATTGACTGGATCCCCAAAACCTGGCAACACCTCAACTCTTTCCTGGAAGCTCACAGCTCCTCAGACGTCACTATTGGTAACACACAAACCCATACACATACACACACACATACACATAAACTCACACACACATACACAAACCCACACACATTCACAAACCCACACATATTTCACAAACCAACACACATACACATATGCACACAAATATTTACACACAAAGTGTAGCAACACAATACATTCATCTAGTGCTACCACAACTCATGGTTGTGTTAGAGACCCACAAGCTTTTAAATTAGTCTGGAAATTTTGACTCAAAGGCATTTATAGTTGTTAGCTTGTATATTAGACACAGTTTGTGTGTTTTACAGTGTGTCCCAGTGTGTGTATGTGTGTGTGTGGGTGTGGGTGTGTGTGTGTGTGTGACTAAAGCACCCTTGTTTTGCTCTTGCAGGTCCACGTCTCTTCCTGTCCTGTCCGATGGATGTTGATGCCTCTCGCGTGTGGTTCACTGACCTGTGGAATTTTTCTTTGGTGCCCTACTTGCTAGAGGCAGTGCGGGAGGGACTACAGGTAAATACACTGACCCACAGCTCAGCCCACCCCACCCACTGCTCAATCCACCCCATCCACAGCTCTTAATTATTTTCTTTACTCCTGTACTGACAAAGTGCCACTGTTGTGTTTTGCTGGCCTGCCTGTTACCTGTACTCTTTTCTCTCTCTCCTGTAGCTGTATGGTAAACGAGCTGCATGGGAGGATCCTTCCAAATGGGCAATCGACACCTATCCCTGGAGCTCCACCTCCGTACAGCATGAAAGCCAATCACTGCTGCAGCTCCGGCCAGAAGACGTTGGCTACGACAGCTATAGCTCGTTCAAAGATGGCGCCTCCTCTAAACAAGTATCCCAGAGCGACACAGAGGGAGACCCACTGGTAAACACACTGTACCTCACTGGAGTCCATTCTCAGAGCTCCAAGAGCAGCAAGATGAACCTGTTTATTTTTAACATATTTATTTTTCAGTGCATTCCAAGATTACTGTGTGTAGATGTGAGTATGTGTGTATGTGTGTGTACATCAAGCATTTCAAATTCTTCTAACACCTGTGGATATAACTGTAGGTATTCAGAGGTTCTGTTGTAACATATGCAATAATTTGTTCAGTCCACTTGGTGGAGCCAGACACAGAGCGTTTCATTCCTTTCCTGTAATTATTGTATATATGGGCTGGTTGTTCTTTATTGCGGGCAGTTTCATCACACAGTGGTTTTTTAACATGTCTAAACTGCCTGATCTCAGTTCGCTGTCTCTTCTCATGTCTTCTCCTTTTTTAAACGAAAACAGACGTTCCGAGATTATAAGGTGACAAGACTTCCACTGTATCCAAATTCCAGTGATTAGTTATGCATTAGCATATAGTAGCCCATCGATACGCGGATTTGTGTGTGTATGTGTGTAGATTCCAGCACTGAGTTGTGTTTTCTTCACTGTGATAGTAATGTTTGTAGATTCCCAGTGTAGGATATGCAGTTCCTTGTTTTGTGTGCCTGTTGTGTTTTGTTTGGTTTGCCAGTGGTTTTGTGTAGTAGTAGTTTGATTCTATTATAGCTGTAATATCCATCTCCAATCTTGTGCTTGTATGCTGCCATCATGTTTGTATTAGTGTCATTATGTGTCTGTGTTTGTGTGTGTGTGCGTCCGTGCGTGTGTATGTATGTGTTTGTGTGCACGTGTGTGCACGAGTGTGTGTGCGTGTGTGTGTGTGTGTGTGTGTGTGTGTGAGAGAGAGAGAGAGAGAGAGAGAGAGAGAGACTGGTGTTTTAAGGAAAGCAGGAATATGCCTTTTTATGTGAGTGCATCTGTTTTTATAACTTTTCAAGCGTGGTAATATTGTACTCCACTGCTTCTCTCTTTTGTTTCTATCTGTCTCTCTCTCTCTCTCTCTCTCTCTCTCTCTCTCCTTCCCCTTTCCCACTTTTTCTGTCTGATTTCTTTCTGTCTCTGTCTACTTCCATACTAGATGAATATGCTAATGAGACTGCAAGAAGCTGCTAACTACTCCAGCGCTCAGAGCTGTGACAGTGACAGTGCCAGTCACCATGACGACCTGCTAGACTCTTCCCTTGAGTCGGCCCTGTAAGCCCCACCCCATGAAGAAGAGCCTTCTTCCTATTGGTTTATCAACATCACAGATCTGATTGCTCACTGGATGTTAGTGGGCAATATAGGCGGATACTCCAGAGCCCCTGCTGGGAGACCTGACCTCTCTGAGGCTGAAGAGGTTGAAAGGAGATGCCTGGACAGTGCTGGCAGCACACAAAAACACTGGTGAAATGTGCAATTATAAAACAAACAAAAACAACAACTGGAAGTCCTTGTTTGTTTTTGTTCAGTTAGCTACATTCATGTTAACTAACATTGTTTACACGAGTGGGAGTCTTTTTTCAGTTCACTGAGGTGCTGTGGTGACACAAAGGGCAGTGTATTGAATCCAGACCTCAGTTAACCTCCTGGTGCTGCTGTGGTGCTGAAATTGGATCTCTAGTTTACGCTCATTCCCATCTGGCGCCATTCATGCCAAGCCAACAAGCACAAGTGCTTCTCGTGTCATTTCTGCTACTGTGAAACTCTTCACCAGTGCTAACTCACACCACTCAGTACACTGCCAAGCCTACAACAGCAAACTGCTACAGTTGCCCTCAACAACCTGACTAAAGCTTACAGTATGGTGGTCTCTTTCCCTTGAATCAGTGACCATGCATGAAGTTCCCTTTCTCTCCATAAGGGAGCAGCAGAGTGGTAAAGGCAGTGATATGGACATGTGGACAGATGAAGAAGGGGAACTAGCCTGATTATGGTGCTTTTTTGCTGCCTTATATGTGCTGAGCTCTGGCAGACCTTTGATTGGGTCTGTGTTCTTAAGACCACGGATATTCAGAAAAGTCTCCCAATGATGCGGCAGTTTAGGACGGAATTTTAAACCCTATTCCCAATAAATGCCACATCCACATATTTTATTTTTGTTACCTGACAAGTGAGTGTTAGAATTAAGACACACTATTGAAAAATGTATGTTCAGATGTATAATAAATAAGGGGATGGGATTATCTTTATGTAATCCCAGTTGAGCTGGGAATAACTGAAATGAGATGAGCACAACTCTGACAAGTTGCTTCACTAGCATGCTGTTTTTGCTATATGTGAGATGTGAGTGTGATTGTGTGCGCGTGCGCGTGTGTGTTTGTTTGGTTGTTTGTGTGTATGTATGTAGTGGCATTTGAGTGTTTTTTTTCTCCAGATTTTTTTCCCCAGTTTATGTGCAAACATTTGAAATGATCCACTGTGTTTTTTCTTCCACTGTTTAGAAATAGTTGTAAATATTCAAGTCTTGCACAGTTTCTCAAAGATGCGTTCTATCTAGTCAAAGTTCCAGACCTGGTCTTCATGCCTAGCAGAAAGCAATTATTGTTTTAGAGGAAAAAGTCAAACCAGCAACCTCTCCAATCCTAGTATGTTATGTAATGATTAGGAATTATACTGCAGACTAAACAGTGAGGGTAAAATTTTATAATCTAAAGCATATTACTGTCAATTTCTATGTCAGTGGTCCAACATCATATGCAAATTAGTTGAATCATTAACACTTAGATTTAGACATGTTTGCTTTAGTTCCTCTCCAACAAACCATGTTCTTTACAGATATTACTTCTGATAAAATCCTGAAAAAAAAAACAGAATAAAATAAACCAAAATATAAGCAAAATATAGGGATGCCATTTTACTGTGAAATGATTTTAATTTAGCAAGACTTTGCACACATACCATTTTCTTTTTCTGATTTGTTTACAAAAAGTGAATCTTTGTTTCAGCCTGCTGTTCTAAAGGTGCAGAGTACTAAACACACCAGGTGCTATGGGTGACCTTTCCAACAGAGCCAAGCCAACCTCAGGTCAGCCCCGCCCTCTCCCACACTACCGTGTCCTAGCACACAAGTGGGAACCTCAGATCCACACATCACATAGGACCATACCCAACCTGCTTGTCTTTCTTGATTGGTCAGATCTCTCTGAACGTTATTTTTATTATTTTACTATTTTTCCATCCTCAGAATTTTTTTCTAACTTGTTGAAAAGAGACAGAGCTTTAGTCCTGTACTTTTAAATGTTGTGCCTGTGTGTTGTTTGCTGATCGGTGATCTGATCAGACGTCAAATCAATCAGTTTCTGTGTGTTGTTTGCTGATTGGTGAATCTTATCAGACGTCAAAGCATCAATCAGTTTCTGATCGATGAATCTTATCAGACGTCAAAGCATCAATCAGTTTCTGATCGATGAATCTTATCAGACGTCGCATCAATCAGTTTCTGATCGATGAATCTTATCAGACGTCAAAGCATCAATCAGTTTCTGATCGGTGAATCTTATCAGACGTCAAATCAATCAGTTTCTGATCGATGAATCTTATCAGACGTCAAATCAGTCAGTTTCTGATCGATGAATCTTATCAGACGTCAAATCAATCAGTTTCTGATCGATGAATCTTATCAGACGTCAAATCAATCAGTTTCTGCTCCTGAATCTCATCCTCAACTGCCTAAAATCATTTGAAACTAAACAAACCCTAAACATCGTAATTGTGTCTGTGGTGCAGGTCATCTTTACCTGTTTTTCTCTTTTCTTTAGTCCTTTTAAAATCACTTAATTGCAGACACATTTTCGTGAGAGCATGACATTTACTACTTTCAGAGTATTTCTTTTCAGGTGGAACATTTGTGCGTAAATGGTTTATATTTTGTACATTTGTAAGTAACATATCATGTAAATAGTAAGAGACCACAATTTAAATCATCTGAAGAATTTTGTAGTCTTTGTAAAACCCTAATAAATGGTGTTTGGTGTCACCTGAGAATTATTTCTGTTGTTGTTTCATAAACACATTAATATCCTCAAACAAATGCAAAAATATTGCAGTGAGAAACTGACCAGTGATGAATGTGGTGGAGGATGGATGGTAAACATTACTTGTCTCATATAGTAAACTCACCCACTAAATAGCAATTGTTAGAAAAACTTTTTTTTCAATTTGCAAAGGTCACAAAGGGTTAAATCCTCCATGGAGGCAATGTGCTTATGAATAAGAATAGCTAAGAATGGACTTGTATGTTAACCATGACTACACATGAAATTCTATAACTGTACTGTGTATCTACAGATGTCAGATTGTGTCTGCAAGTCTATACAATTTTATTAGGGTTCACCATAAAAAGGTGTTTTGTTTTTTTTTTTCTGCAATTTTGTTCCATTCTGGAATAATTATATTTATACATGTACAGACCTTTTGTGAACAATTTCATAAAGTTAATGTGAAAATTTAATTCCAAACCAAAAAGATTTAATAGCAGTTTCAGAGCTAATTTAGGATTAGATATTAAAAAAAAAAGTTGCCTGTCAAAATCTACAGAATACATTTATTTGTTTAGACCTGATGTTACAGAATGCGATTTGCATTTCTGATTTGGAAGAACACCATGAGCTTCGTGAGTATAGAAGCTGGTAGAGATGAAACATTTCAGTTCATTCTTAGAACATTCTGGAACATTTTCAAGTTCTTCTGAGTATCTGTCTATGTCATGGGTCTGCTCTATCTGTAAGTGAGCTTTGGTTTTCATTCAATCTCCATTTTCCTGAGATGGCTTATTGCTGTTTGAAATAACCTGTCATAGTTTCAGATTCTGTCTCTCTTGACACATGAAATGTCAGTTGCAAGCAGAGCTGCACTTTGGATAATCCAGTGATGATCAATATATCAGACTGAGCTGGGATTGCAAGACACATTTTCAGGAGAAATTGAGGGCAATACTTTCAAACTCTTCTTTTAAACTACAGTAAACCTGAATGCTCTTCCGGTCATTTGATCCTCTCTTTTTCTCCTGATAATTTTCTCCTGAGTAAAAAAATATATAAAACAGAGCTGAAGTTTAATACTCATTAAATAAACATTTAATGCTGTAATCATTGGCCAGACTCCAGTACATTACTGCTCAACAACATCTTTTACTAAGTATAGAGCTCTTTTTTTTTTTTCTTTAAGGAGAAATCATTCACTGCTCCATTTTCCTGAGACTCCACTTTCACACACTATTCATTTTATACACACAACAACAATAATAGTGTGTGAGCAAATTCATATTCAATGGATTCTTTTCTCGGTTGCTTTTTCCAGAATTCACTTGGAAGCTGTATGACACTCAAACTATGAAACACAACTTACTTCCCCATTCAATGTCAAGGGATTACAACTAACACAAAGCCACCACAAGCTCAGTGTGATGAGCCTCTTCAGTCTTGCTGTTTTGGACAGTGAAATCACATGGAGAGTGGGTGGAGCCCAGTAAACTACACAGTGTTGACACCCACTAAGCATTCCACCTGCATTTCCTCACCCTAGCATTATGCTATTCAGATGATCTCCCACTTGAGCTACCTGGTGCTAATGAACTGTTTTCATTTTCCTGCCAGTCTGTCTATGTTTTACATTTCACAGATTTCTAATGGATGAACAGTGCCAATAGCTGTTGCCTACCTGCACCAGGGAAGTCTAGCAGGCAATTTCTTAGTTCACAACGCAGTGACAAAACCCTGATACTAACCTCTTTGGCTTAGATAAAGCGTCTTCTTGCATGCATTGTAAATAAACATGCCTATTCCCTCAGGTTTAATACACAATTTGTGGGGTTTTTTTGTGGGTTGTTGCTCCCTCCCCACACTAGTGCTCATCACGCATCATGCATATAGAAGCAATTGGTTCCCATAGCTGAAAGCATGAGGAAACTGTCCTCCACTCTACAAGTCTTGTGTTTCTGCCCCCACAGATATTCTGAATAGCACCCCATCTTCTACTACACTTGATAACAAGTGTACCCAGTTAGCAAACCTGATAAGTTTGATGGCATATCTAATAACTGTCAGAGTTTCCTACTGCAGTGCTCACTTTGCGTTAATAACTCTCTTCCTAGTGTTAATCTCATATTTCCTTTGTAATTTTGTGTTTGATAGATAAAGCACTTTAAATGGCTACATCAGTATGGCTCACTGTTCAATTTATTACTGATGATGTTTTAAGTCTTTGGGCCATCTCTGCAAGGGCAAGACTAATGGAGAGCTTCTGTCAAAGATCCATCAGAGCAACTGCATGCTGTCACAGCTGGGACTTGTTGGACAAACCTGCATTAATGGTCATGTTCCTAATTCTATCTGAACTAGCATTCAAGAATGAAGTCTGTCTGAATCAGCTAAAGCATATCATAAAACCTAAGACAGCTGAGCCACCATGGGAGGGCTTTGTTTCACTCACGCTCTGAATCTTCCTAGACCCCCAGTAAAGTCGTCAACTAGTTTGTGTGGCTGCATCTGTCCCATAAAGAATGTCTTCTCACATAGAGCCTATAGTTGTATAGAGGGAGGTGCTAGTCATAGTTTGGGGCCTAACCACAAAGACCTCTGGTGCTGACCCCTTGAACAGCTAATGTGTTGAATTTTTCCTCAAAGGGGTTGGTGTTAACATATTCTTTGATGCCCATAATGTTGCACTGCCTCAATTGTTTCTACTTTTCCAGTGATGATTGACTCAGGAGCTGATTTCAAGACTGTCAGCTTTGGATGGGGGCCCAGTGGGAGAGGGTTTCATCTCCAAAGTAATGACACCCATCAAGATTGTGACTGATGCTCTTCTGAACTGATGAGCTTTTTTGTGTGATTGACTGTTCTGATTATTCTATGTTATTTTAGGTCTGCAGTGGTTGAAAAGAAATATTGCCCTTCCCAGACCTAGGGATAATGTCCTGGTCCCCCTACTGTTTTAATTTCAATTTAATAAACAATTTTAAAGGAATTGTTTTAATTTCTTGACTGCGTCATGTCTACCTCTTTAGTAAGCCGACATTCTGCTATTAAAGTGGAAATTCCCCCAGAGTATGCAGACCTGAAAGAGGTCCAGAACCAATGCTACTAAACTACTGATTAATCTCACAGATGGTGTTAATCTCCTTAAAATTGAAAGTCATGGATGTGTATGTACAAGAAGTCCTATCATAAGGGTTTATTTGTCTATCACTTCTTTTTGTTAGTAAGAAGCACGAGGAACTCGAAGGGACCCACAAAACAGTGCCTATAAACTTGTTTTTTGGTATTTGCATAAAAACTGTGAGTACTTTATTTTTTTATGTAATGCACTATATCTTTCAGACCCTTATTTATATGATGTGCTCAGCTGCTATTCTAGTCTACTCCCCAAACTTAGAAACCTGTGTTAAGCATGTTTATCAAGTCCTCTCTAAACTATTGGAGAACTAACTTTATATAAATGGTGAGAAATGCAAATTCCATTTCCAAATTGATGATCACAAGGTGGAAGCGGACATCAATTGGTGTTTAAATTGAATTGCACACTTGAGCCAGACATTCATTCACATTCAGGCTTTTATTTCCGTCATTTAGGTTCCATTTAGAATGTGTAAAACATAAGAAAACAAAAAACGCATGCTACTTTGTGGTTTTACAGTGTTCATGTAGATATACAGGTGCTGGTCATAAAATTAGAATATCATGAAAAAGTTGATTTATTTCAGTAATACCATTCAAAAAGTGAAACTTGTATATTATATTCATTCATTACACACAGACTGATATATTTCAAATGTTTATTTCTTT